>BMAO01014967.1:0-26491 GCA_019973975.1 Trichonephila clavata
ATGTCTCCTTTTTTTCAACAATGCATTCTTAACAGCCGACAACTGTGCTTTTTCTGAAACATCAAAACATTAAAAAAAAAACCCAGGGAAAATGGATTTTTTTTCTTTTTAAAATTCCTCAAATAAAGGAAGGGATTCTCCTCAATATAAGGGATTTTACGACTGTAAGCCTATAGTCTCATAATAAAATTAAGCTTTATTGGAACTATTTGTGTAAAATAAAAATCCCAATGTATCCAAAGTGAAATGACAGTTGTTAATTATTATTTATAATATTAACAAAAAAAAATTAACACTATTTTTTTTGTACGTTTTGGTATCTTAAATGTGTACTTCAGAAAAAAATACCATTCTGAAATCTGAAATTTTCCATAAGTACAAATGAATTCAAAATCCTTTTTTTTTTTTTAATCTCAAAAATTATAATCAGAAATCTTAAATTATATATATTACACTAATTTCTGAGCAATTAATTTGTTTTAATTAAGCAATGTACATTAAACCCTTTTTCCGGTAAATATTTCTTTTATAAAAAATTTCCCTTTAATAGCATTTTTTTTAAAAAATCTAAATCATATTTATTTGTTTTATAAACACCGTGTATCATTCCTTGGACCTACGCTTTCTTTTTATTCAAAGAAAAATCAACAACAAAAGATCCCCTTTTTCGGTTTGATAAGGGAAAAAAGGGAGGGGGGAATTTCTCGAAAATTCTAACATTAGTCTATTTATAACACATTGCCAAAAAGGAGGGGGGGGGGTAAAAGCAAAAAGGTAAACAGGATAAAATTTTGTTTTTGGAGTCTGGCAGTTAAAACTGGTCTGTGAAAGAAAGCAAAACATCAAAATAAAACTTTCATAACCTTTGGGCAGATTATCGACCTTACACATTATCATATCGCAAAATCTTAAACACACTTTGAGGTTTCATTGTCGCGCAGTTGTATACAAATTCAACACCACCACAGATCGCAAAGAAATTAAAATTTATTTTTTAATTTTTGGTCCGAAAAACTTGTTAATCAGTAAAAAATGTTCATCTGAATTATTTTCTATGTTCCTTTTGAATATTCTAGGTTCCTGAAATATCTGTATGCTCAATATGGGGGACGCAGTGGCACACACAAGGGTGGGGTTTCTGTCCCCCCCCCTCCATAAACTCTTACATTCCTTAAATTTTTACCGTACAGATTTACCCTTGGCGCTTTCGTCTACATGTTTTTCAGAAGAATGTAACCCCCCCCCCAATAACAAATGCTAGTGTACGCTGCTGTGGGAAAGTTTTGAACAACTAAAGCTTCAAGTGTCAATGGTCAGTGAGATTCAAAATGTCATGATTTTCCTTTTTGTACAAGGACCTAACTGTGATAGGGTCTTAATTTTTCAACCATTAATTTTGACTATAATGATAAATTACCTTAAAAAGTTTAATTTTTACAGAGGTAATCAATATATAACTAAAATAATGAGATTTTTGATGATCTGCGCTAGTTTTGTACACATGTGTTGAGTTTTTAAAATACCAAATAAAAGTTCAGACAAAGAAGTTTAAAAGACTAATATTAATAAATAACTTGAAATAAATAAAATTATAATGGTTAGATTTTAAAAGGTTTAAATTAACTGACTCAAAAAAAGGTGATTTCTCACAATTGCTTTAGTATGAAATAATGGCATAAAAAATTGTATAATAAATTTACTAAATCATATTAACTTTGACAGAGAAAAAGGTTCGATTCCGATGTTGTTTATAGAAGAGTAACTTTTGGTTTGAAATTTTACATGTGATGTATCATCGCCAAACGTGATTTTCTTCTTCTGTGTTATATTTTAATGTATAAATATTTATTTTTCTTTTTTCATTTATTTAATTCTTTTTTATTTGTATTCATTTTTTTTTTCATTCATTTAATTATTTCATCCCCAAACGATTTTGTTCTATTTTATTTTTTAAAGAATAAGTGGTATTTTTCTTTTTTTGTTTATGAAATTCTTAATTTGTATTCTTTTTTTTTTGTTTATTTAATTCTTAATTTAAAATTTTTTTTTTCTCTTTTCATTTATTTATTTTCTTTATTTTTATTTCATTCCATATTCTTCCCAGGACCACGAAATTTTGCAACGATCATATGTTCACCACAGCTATCTTGGATTATATAACTTAACTATTTTAAAAAAATATCTTTCTTCCCATCTTATGCAAATCTGGCATCAGGTGTTTCACGGTAGACGTTAACTAACCAAAAACTATCTATAAATTTGTATCACTTAAAAATTTCTGACAATGAACAGCAGAAAGTTCTGAAATAAAAAATATAAAGCAACATTTTTGTAAATTATGCAATTATTGAAAAAGACGAGCCATGCTGTTTTTTTTTTTTTTTAAATTCTTTCATTTATTTATTTAAAATATCAGTACACTATTTAAACGTCTGGATGAAACAAATTTATAGCCAGTAAACAAATTCATCATCGTAAACATTGTTTAGAGTTAGAAGAATCGTGTCAAAAGCTTTCTGTAGATAAAATTATATTTATATTTAAAAAAATAATAATAACATAAATCAAATTCAGGTGTTAAACATTTAAACTGGAGCACTCGATCTTTGTCGAGATCATAATCTCCTATCAGGTAAGATTTGGAGGAGTTGACTAAATATTGTTGAAAAATTTGAATATACAGCTAATATGAAAGGAAAGGGGGGGGGGAATGGCTGTCTCAGAAGTTTTTCAGTAATCTAAATAACAATGTTCTGAACTTTAAAAAAAAAACCTGCTACGAAAAGAAAATTTATGGATTTATAGGAATTAAATATAAAAAATCTTCCCCGTAAATTTCATCTCAATCCCATTCAACGCTAGAAAAATAATTTTATTTCGAGAATAGAACTGTTTACACATAACAGAACATTTTTTACAGCAAATCTTTACACATTCTAAAGGGTTTGTTTCAGCAAAAGAGAACATTCTGCGTTTAAAAAAAAACTAAGTATAATAATATTTATATATATATATATATATATATATATATATATATATATAATTACTATCTTCCCACCATCAGCAAATCAAAAGTTTGAAAGGAGAGAAAAAAAAAATCTTCCATCAACATCATTTTAACTACTAATTACCCACTGCGAACTCGAGCGCTCGGTAGCTCCAGGAGTCCTTGGGAAATTAAAATGTCAGCACATCTGTTAAATTAATGAATTCTAAGCATCGATTTGTGCTCTACCGCTTTTCAGAACACCGGATATCCTAAGCACTTGTAACAGATGTCGAAATAGGGAATATTATATGAGAGAAGATGAAATGGACATTTATATCTCACGCAAACAGCTTTCGCTTTCAGGTGGATATTCGCAGCGCTATGCATGGGAAATCTGGAAATTGCTAAAGGAGATTAAAAAAGGAAATCCTTTAAAAAAGACTCATATAAATCTCTTTTTTAACCATGGGAAAACTTGGAAATTGTTTCGTTGGTGTATTCGTGTGGGAAAATAAGGTGAAGTACAAATATTTTAATATGGTCAAGAGGAACTACAAAGAGTGTAATAGTGTTTTGAATTGGACGTTATTCAAAACGTCGTAGTTAATTAGAATAAAGTTTTGAACTATAGTGTTTTTAATGTATATAATATTTTAATCCAATTTTATATAAAATAACCAAAGATTATTTGGGGCAACTAAAAATTTTGAACAAAATCATTATATGTAACAGGAAATTTAACAATTTATGTTTGATAACTTTCAAAATTCTATGGTAAACAAATAATTTTTGACGAAAATATTTAATCTGAAAGAATGTTTTTAAATAACAGTATGTGGCATCGATCGCCATAGTAAATATGATTTCACAACAATGGGCTAAATTCATTGGCGTAGCTAGTCCTGAGTAGGCCCTATATCAAAATTCCTTGGGGGGCCTAGAAGCTTGGGGTATCATTGATACGGCGGTAGCTACGCCCCTGGCTAAATTCATGACGGTCACATGATAAATACAATCACGTGTGTGTTCTCCATTGAATTAAGAAAACTGACATTAATATGCTGTTCTATTTGTATAATTATGATAAAATTTCAAATTTGTTAAATGGATAAAGATCTTGAAATACCAAGATTCTACACAAAAAGTTTTTCGAAATTAAAAAAAAAAATCTAATATTATGAATGTATTTTCAAATCAAGTGCATTTCGTAAACGAGTGTGTGTGTTATTATTGTTTACAAATACGCACTTTTTAAAATAAAATTTCTGTAAAAAGCAAAAGTTGGCAACAGCGAAACGCATGAATTGATTGGTTGGAAACACGTGGCAGTATTTATCCTGAAGCTACGACATCTAATTATATTTCTGAGGTGATTGGCTGCGAACACGTGATTGCAGTATCATCTGAATATGACGTCACATGAATATAGCCTATTATACAAGATTTCAAAATAAAAAAAAATATTGCAATGATTCAACCAATAAGTGAAACGTTAGTTTTTCATAAAAAGACTGAATCGGAAAATATAATAATTATTAAAACTTAATCTAAGATATACCATAAATATCATAAGTAAATATTAGTTATTCGATGTAACTAGTCATTAGAAAACAACAATACAGTAAATCAAAGTACAGTAAATCTTTTCATACGCAGACATCTCATTTACAAGCTTTATTTCAACGTCACCATTAACTTCCAACGGACCAAAGGTGGACAAAGAGAGGCCTACAATTTTTCTTTGCGGCCCAACAATGCAGTCAGCAAACCAAATATAGAGAAAATGTTCTGTATATTTGGGTTCAGGGACGTCTTAAGGCAGGGGCCAACTGAGCCCAGGCCCAGGGCCTCGGTCGCAATGGGGGCCTCGTCTTGTTCTCTTGTTAGCCTTAATAAGATCATGATTCGACTAATTTCAACGGTCAGATGTTATTTCCGGTTGTATTCTCCGAAAAACTCGGAATTTCGGACGATATGTCAACAGACTATATGTGATGACCGTAGTCTAGGCCTAGGCCTACACCATCGTTACACATTCAGTTAAATGGTGGCATTTGGTCCAGCCGGATTGTAGACTTGTTAAATAATGTATATTTATTTATTTTGGGTTATTGTTTGTGCGCTTTTTACGCTGTCTACTTTTAAAGGTCACTACTTTTACGTAGGGGCCCAGGGCCTCAAGAAGTCTTAAGACGTCCTTGTTTGAGTCGACTTATATTTGTGAGCGAAGTTTTTCTGGCTAGAAGGTAACAAGATCAGAAGAAAGTTATCTGATATTAATTTGTAGTCTGTGATGAGAATTTCGACGACTCACTCCTAATTTCAAAAATATTGTAGAAAAGCGTATTATATATATATATATATTTTTTTTTTTTTTTATTATATATATATATATAGGGTACAAGTTGCGCAGACAAAATTTTTTCAAGAGCACGGGGTCCAAGGTCGAAAGCCCCCCAACTCGTATCATACCTCAAGACAACACCAATTGATTCTTCTGATTTTGTCAACAAAAAACAGAAGAAAATAAATTAAATTAATAATTAGCATTAATTCATAAAAAAATTGTTAATTACAAGAGTACTTAATTAAATTTTACGTTACATATATATATATATATATAGGATTATCATCAATCAAAAAAACAACTCAATGGCTTTGGGGGGCGTCCGGACCCCTAGGACCCCCCCCCCTCTTGTGTGCGCCACTGATAGGGTATATTTGTCTCATTAAACTTATTCTAAAATTAAATGTCATTGTAGCTATAGATGGCATGAAATTAACGCAATAAGTAAATTGAATAAAACTACCACAATTTTATTTAACTCATATTAATTGATTTTTAGGGTACAATTTATCCGTTTTCTGAGAAACAGCATTAATTGATGAATGTAATATTTTTAAAAAGAGCGGCCCTCCGTTGTCCCTCCGCTTGCCCAATAGGGCCTTTGAGCCAAAATAGTTGCCCACCTCCGCAATAGATAATGAAATGAACATTTAAATTCGGTTTTTAAGTAAATCAACACCTTTACTCCTATTTTTCTCGTGTTATCTGACTATTAATTAAAGATAATATTTTTTTTTTTTTTGAAAAATAATATTGAATTAAATGATTTAGCACAGTAATTATTTACTCATTATTGAATTATAAAAATTAAATTTCCCGGAATGTGTTTCCTAAAATTAAATACTTTAAAAATAAATTAATATTCTGATACAGTTACAAGAGAGCTCCAGCAACTATTTCCCTGTCTCAAAATACATTCTAATCTATTTTTACACGTTCTTTTGTTTGAAAATTCCATTCTGCAAGTGGTGCAAACACTCAGAATGCCAAAATACACACAAAAGTGAGAAAATAAATATTATTCTCTATCGTATATTTAGATAAGGAAAGGTTTCGTAAAATCGAGACCTGAATTTAAAGTTAATTTCGATTAGAATCAAAGAACGGAATAAAATTCTGCTTCTTTTTTCCCTCCAAATTTTTATAAAAATGTTTTAATAATAATATTAATATTAATTTCTAGAGATTATAAAACACGCGCGTGCGCTCACATTGTGTGTGCTTATCATACTGCGTTAGTCATACCAAAATTTAAGAACATGTAATAAACATATTTTTTTTTAAATTACCCTGCATGAAACTATATATAACCAGTATAGCATTAAAAAATAGTTATAATATGTTTTATGCATGAACAATTAATTTATTCGACCAGAGATTACAGATTGACAAGAGCAAGAACCTTTTCTCTCAGCATCTCTTCTAAAAGCGAATTCATTTTTTCAGGGGGGGAGGGGACGGAGAAAATTAATTATAAAGCCACAATTATTAAAATTGTTACAAATGACGAAAATAATTTTTAACATCTTTTCATGTGAATTGGAATTTTTCTAAAATTTTAATACCTTTAATAATGACGAAAAATGAGCTTATAACAGTGCAACGTGACAACTTATTCAATTAATATGTATAACTGAAAATAACACAATAAAGCCTGATATTACGCTACATGGTCGATAATTAATGTTCTTCGATTGGTAGTTCACAGTGGCGTTATACACTCCCGCCACCTCCACATCGAGGGGGGTTCAAGAATCTAGGGCATAGGTTCCCAACCTTTTTTGAACAGGCGCACCCTTTTCTAATAAATATTTCGATATCGCCCCCTTTTCTAGTGAACATTTCGATACCACCCCCTCCCACTCTAGAGAAATAAGAGTGTACATGATACATGGTGAAAGCAAGAGTTAAGTTTTAAAAAATATCCTATTACTAAAAGAATATATTTTTTTAATTTCATTTTTTTTTCTAAAGTCTCAGTTTTTTTACTTGAAAATCTGAAATATCTATTGCCACAAATATATTTAGATGCGTAATATTATATATTTCAGTCATAGGTAGGATATGCTGGAATTAAAACGCTATTGAATTTCTTTTTCATTTAAAAGAGTGGAATAAAAGATTTTTAGATTACCTGTTATAAAGACAGGCAGGAGTTTTGATGATACGAAGTAATTCATAATAAAAACTATTGCTTTCAAAATAAATATAAATTGATAGTTTCAGCCTTTAAAAAATCACGTTAATTCCTGGTTAACATATTTAATTATGTTTCTTGGATAATATACAAAATGAAATGAGTGGACGAAACATGTTTCCTACTGCTCACAGACAAAGTCAACACGTGCACTACAGAAATTAAAATGCCCTATATCATTCAATTTAATGTACGTCTGAATGTAATGTAATCTTTTAAGTTTTTCATCCACTTTCCGTACTACCGAAATATGTGAATTTTCCTACATGTGATATAGGAATGATTTAAATACATACAATCAACATAAGTAAACAGTATTAAAGTTTACTTTTGTTAGTACATAATCAGCGTGTTTTTTTAGTCTTTCTTGGTTAATCTGCCCAAGCCCCCCGTGCCTTCTCAACGCCTTCCTGAAATCCTCAAACGCCCACAAGGGGGCGTTATCGCCTACGTTGAGAAACTATGTTCTAGGGAACAGTGTTGGTTTAGGCTCATTTCGGGCCCTGGGCGCAAAAGATCTACAGGCCCCCTTGACATTAGCGGATCGAAATTTATAGCCAGAAAATCTGGTTAAATACAACATCTGGGCCCCTTAAGACCCTTCTAAGACCCGGGTCCCTGGGCGCCAGCCCCAAGCGCCCTATGGATAAACCAGCACTGTAGGGGATCCAAAGCCTGATTGACACAAAATACGTCTTGGGGGCCGAAAACCTGACTTTGCAGGGGGGAGGGCTAATATTTCCACCACTGGTAGTTCATATACATTAAGAGTATAAAAAGTATAATAAATAAATTGCAATACAGTAGAACGTCGTTTATCCGAACGTTTATTATCCGGAGCATCAAACATCCGAACCAAAGTCCGGATACGCTTTCCAACAGTGCAATGCTCAACATTTGTTTTCTGTGAGGCCAGAAGTGACGGGAAAACCCAAGATGAGAGATATTTGGGTAATTTCAGTTGTGTGATTTGGTAAACATCTGCGCGGAATATTAGATCAGTTTGTTTCCAAGTATACGTGCTCTTTTGTTGAGTTTTGTTGATGTAGAAACCTGATAGCATGCGATGCAGAAGACTTTGGATTTCAAATGCTAAATAATGACGAGATAGTGATTTCCGTGCAAAAAGAATCCGACCCTGTCGACGATGAAACGGATGAAGACGAGGACAACAACAACGAAAGTAGCAAGGGTTCATCAAATGCTGACGCGTTTCTGCGTTAGAGACAGCTATGGAGTGGTACAAACAACAATCAGAGTGCTGCCCTATCCAACTTCTGCTGCTCAAGAGAATCAGAAACCTTGCAGCGAAAAAACGAAGGTGTACAATGGCAACTCGAAAAATAAGTGATTATTTTCCAAAATAAAGATAAAATTGCGACATTTTGCATTTATTTTGCTTTTTTTCAAGCACGTTTCCCGCATGCAATGATTTTCAATATTTGTAGTGTCCAGGATCAAATACTGAATTGATTGCATTCAGTTTTCGGTTATCCGAACAGTGTCCGGTCCCAATTGATTCGGATAAACGACGTTCTACTGTAGTTAAAATAAAATGAATGAAAAGCAGAGTAATTTAGATTTTAAAAAAACGTTGCAAAATATAATTTATAATAAAACATAAGAATCTTTCAATACCAAGACCCGTGCAGAGGGGTTGACTAATAAAAAGAGTATTTACACACCTGGGCGTAATGAGTGTTATTTTAGTCAAAAGGTTTTTACTTCAGGTTACGTAATATGTAAAAAACTATTTCTTTCTTCCATTGTTTGGAAATTTTTACTATGAAAAATGTGTTATTTATCATATTTTTTCCTAGATATTTCTAATAACTTATTATTGAAGGGCTGAATTTATATAAAAGTTTATTTTCTGCTTGTATAGGATTTTAAAGAAACAATATAATGCTTCTAGAAACATAAATATAACTTATAATGAACCAAATTGCTTCTGGAACTAGTTCAAATTGCGTGCACATTTGTTTAACTATTACATCGAATCTATTTTTGCAATTCTCAAAGATTTATATTTGCGGTATAAGTTCGAAGACATACAGTTTATGACATATATAGACATATAGTTGCATTTTTCTTCTGAAAGTAATATTTTTGTTTGTACTTGCGTATTATCGCAACCGTATTGGCGACATTATATAAAACGAAGTACATGGTTGCTAATTCAGCGCGTGCAACACATGCAAAATCGTTACTGCCAAATTAGCGAGTTATCTTTAACGTTGGCACTTTCGTGATAATACGTGTGTACCTTTTTGTTACACACAATAAATGTAAAAAGAATTTTGATTTCGAAGTTAAGTGTAAAAATTTCATAAAATGAAAATAAAATAATACGTAAGATGAAGAAAGTGAAAATTTACAACTTAGGTATCACATTTTCAAATCCCTTAAGATTTGGGATAAAACATATTTTTCTGCTAAAAATTCATATTAGATACAACAGTACCGAAAATGAATGCTATACATACTCATTTTATTGTTTAAACTCATATTTGATACATTAACAAATTCAAAAATGAGTGCATTACATAGTTATTTTGTTCTTTCAGTCTCAAAAATTTGATCCCGTAACAAGTTCAAAAATGAGAATGTACTAGTTACTCAAAATGAGATTGTGCGATTCTCAAATTTGAGTACGCGTGCATCGGAGCCATTTTGAGTATGCGAAGTACTCAAAAGTGAGTAGTTTGCTCTCAGTTTTGAACTACCGTTTCTGGCAGTGTAAAATAAAGAGTTTTGCGTGTGTTGTTAGTACTTAGTTTTATTATTTTCCCAATAACCACAAGTCAAAATTATTTGACAGCACGTCTATACCTCATTAAACACTTCTTTAAAAAAAAATGGCATGTCGATCCATAAAGGTTTGCCACCCCTGCCCTAGATAAAGAGTTTCAAAATGGTGAAATAAGCAAACTATACTGGAATGCAAGAACTTTCATGTGAACTCTTAGTAAATGCTACATATCTTATATATTTTTCTTTTTTTTGCTGTTTGCAATTTTTAACTTCTTTTTCGTTTCCATGTTAATTTATCTTGATTCTTACTTTAAATGTTTGTACTTTTTTTTTATTATTATTTATAATTGTTCCTGTTTCATATGTTTGGATTGATTCTCTCAATAAAGTTATACGGATTGATTCTCTCAATAAAGTCTCTCAAATACGTGTTAAAATTAATTCAGAACAACCAAATCATTTCTGAAAAGAGATCTCAAGTCTAGTAAAAAATACAACTTAATAAATAAAAGTTTAATGTATCGTAAAGCAATTTGAAATTAACGTCCTGGGTTGGAGTTCACAAAATATGGTAAGCTTCATGCTTTCATCCAGGGGCGAAACAACCACTGTATCAGGCGTATCAATAATACGGGGTCCCCCAGGTTACAGGGGCCTCAACATGTGTAACAACAGTCCCAAAAACACGGCTCTCATATCTAAAAACGGGCCCCAAAGGAATTTTGATACAGAGCCCAACTAGCTATGCCAGTACTACATCAGAATTAATCTAAAATAAAAAAAAGTGCTTCTAGTAATATAAATACTACAAATCATACTTGAAAGCCCAAATTTTTTAAAAAAAAAGTTTAAGGTAAAAAGTTTCTTTTAAAGAACTTAAGAAAAATAGACTTTATTATATTTAAACAGAAAAAAAAAATTTCTTTTCAATGAGATTACAGTGTACCGCATGACACCAAATTGCAGGTCGTAAATTTAGACATGAAGCTTAGAAATTTAGTTCAAGGACAACACAATAAATTATTCAGCTTCAACACATAATATAAATATATTTTTCCATATTCCATAGTGCAGGTTTTTACTATCTGCTCGTTATTCTAAAGCTACAACTTTTCACTCTAAGCATCGAAAGAAAAATTTTAGTTTTTTATCAATAAAATGATGAATTCCATTGAATAAAATGTGAAACATTTTTTTTATATCTTAAGAACAATATTTAGAACTCATAATAAATTTTAAACTATTTTATTCTTTTCATTTGACCAAATATGGAATTTTGTTTTTTCTTCTATCAATTTTTACATTTAAAATTAACAGTTATCAAAATTTTGAATTTTTGCTACAAACTAAAATACAATGTACCGCTTCGATCATAGACAGATTGAAGGCTGATTTTTACAGAAAATATTCGAAGTCATATTTGGCGAAATACCCAGAAAAACAAATTACACACAAACATCGTCTGCAACATTTAAAAGAATATTCCATCTGATTCACTACGCACTCTATCTCTTACTCCGCCTTCCTCTCATTATCGTCACATATACAAATAAAAAGGGGTGGAAGGGAAAGGGCGATACAAAAAAATTTCAGATTGCAAGATCTACACACACACACACACACACACACAAAAGCACAAAAACAAGCTTTATTTTTCTTTTTTTCCTCAAAAACTTATAGAATGATTTTTTGTTTTAATTATTGCAATTACCAGTGAAAACTATTTTATTTTTTAAAAAAAAAAAAAAAATTTTAAATTTTTTAATCTCAGAACATAACAATCATCTTTTTGATGGAGACAACACAAAATGCAAGGATATTTGGATTCACGATAAATCGCATCAATCAGCACACACGTACAAAAATATTAATATCAACAGAATACAAAACTATTATCTTGATCAACTAATCGCAATTTTTTTTATTTAATCTTTTTTATTAATTGCAACAAATACCGTTAATGCATACGAGTTTTATAATCACTTGATCGATTACAACACTGTTTCGTTTGAAGAACTTTCATTCTCTGAAAAAATTAACGATAAACACCACACAAAAAGAGCTTTTAATATTTTATATGCATATACTTTTAACAAAAGTTATTTCTCAAAAGTAATACTATGAATGTAGTATTTTCTTTTTCAATAAATATAAATAATAAGAATGAATCACACAATTCATTCATTTTAAAAGTAAAAAATTACATCATCGAAAACATACTTGTAAAATCAAAATTATTAATGAAAAAAAAACGTACAAATAATTATTCTTAATTTAAATTTCTTATCCAACTACAACCATTAAATATTAAAATAAAGGAATCAATATAAAGAGTTCACTGTGAACACTTCTAAGTTATTTCCTAACGTAATGTTTCCACACAACCAGTTATCGCGGTTTTTTTTCCTGATCTTTCCTCTTACAAGTTATATGCCAAAGCACTTGTAAATTTTGTACAAAAGAAGGAAAAAAAGAATGTAGAAGATTTTTTTAAAAAGCTCACTGAAAACATATTAAAAACCTTATTAAAAAATATTCGTAAATGGAATTTTTTTGAGCTCACTGTCTGGACTTAACGAACCCTAAGGAATGTCAAATGTTAAGAGTTTCGGGTTAAAAAAAGACGTGATTTATTCTTTGTTTTTGTTTTGTTTTCTTAACAACAAA
The DNA here is from genome assembly GCA_019973975.1 of Trichonephila clavata. Classification (NCBI taxonomy): domain Eukaryota; kingdom Metazoa; phylum Arthropoda; class Arachnida; order Araneae; family Nephilidae; genus Trichonephila; species Trichonephila clavata. Next base: position 12,955 of record BMAO01014967.1, read on the forward strand.
CTTCTGTCACGTGACCTCCATTAACCATCAATTCAATGCCAGAGATAAAATTCGTAAACAAGAATTTAATAACAACTTCAGTCATCACATAAAATATTATTCTTTTGTTTACTTCGCACTTAAAATAGTAGACGTTAAGAATTATTTCTGAAGAACATAATCTTAAAGATATTTTTTTGCGTATCAGTTTAAATGGACACTGTCAAGATGTACTTTAAAAAGAAATAGGACAAAACGCAGAGGAAATAAATGCAACTTACATGGCATGAGATTGTCTAAGACTTCATGAATTTCTTGTTACCGGAAGGACCGTTTTTAAGAAGCCTCGCAAATACAGATATAAGTTTACAACTGCATCATATTATCAACATGCCCAGTGTCAATCACTTATTTTAGGCTTAACATAAATATTTCTCCTGATTCATACAGGTGCTGCCATCTAGCAGATTAAATTTTAATTAAAACTACAAAAGAATCTTGTAGCTTTAGATTTTGTTTTAGAAGTAATTTTATTTCGTTATTTTTGAAGTAATCTTTTCTTTTCTTTCTGAATTTAAATTTTGAAAAAATTGATTGATTTCCTTTTAAAAAAATTAATGACTTTAAATTAATTAAAATAAAAAAAAATTTTAAAAATTTTACACTATTTTTTAAAAAATTGTGTATAATATTTTTTTGTTGTTAGAAAATACATACAAAACAATTTTGACCACTATCAGAAATTTAAAAATAATTATAACATTTTCAACAATGATCGAAAACAAATTTATTTTATTTTGAAACATTCAGCAGGATTGACAATAAAAGTTTTTGACTTCCACTTTCAAAACATTCCAAAAAATAAATAAAAAATGTTTCACAATTTCTTGAAATTTTTATTACATTTAATAGCTGTACGCCACATTATTAAAACTGTCAGAAATTCAAAAAATGTTATATGTATTCCGTATTTTAATTAAATTAAAAAAGAATCTCAATTTATAAATGCATTACGAATTTCACTATATTCTTAAGATTTACTATCATTTAAAACTTACCCCTAAATTAATCAGGACGGGGAAAGGATGAGAAACCTTTAAAAAAATAAGGAAATCGGTAAAAATCTATTCTAAAAGAATTAATTAAGTTTAAAAAGGGACTGTTTATATATATATATATATATATATATATATATATATATATATATATATATATATATTGCTTCGAAAATAATTTCAAAATATCTTGCTTTCTCAATATATTACGCTTGATGAATATTTTTCCAACATTACGTCACAAAAACACGAGTCATTATTGTAAAATTAAAATTGATTTTGATTTAATGTTATAAAATTGAAACAAAATAAATTAGAAAATTATCTCACAAATTTGAAAATAATTCTAGGAATCAGGGACGTCTTAAGATTTGTTGAGGCCCTTGGGCCTGAGAAATCTTAAGATTTTTTTGAGTCCCTGAGCCGCTATGCAAAAGTATATAGGCCCTGCCTGAAATCTTCAAAAGTAGCATGCATTGTCAAATACTCGTTCAAAGGGTAATTTGAAAAAAAATAATTGCGCACGATTCACAATCTCAAAAACCTAGGTACAAACCGGCTCAACTGATGGCCATTACTAAAATGAGTTGAATAATTGTTTATGGTATTAGACCTAGCCTAACATGGATAACAATCATATCATATAATAATACAATCTTTTGCCACTTGAAATGCAGTTCCTGTTTTTCGGAGAATATGTGCGAAAAGAATATTTGACCTCATTAAAATTATCCGTTTCATAATCGTATAAGAAGGAGCCTAGAACAAAACGAGGCCCCCATTGAGGGCGAGGCCCTGTGCCCGGGCCCAGTTGGTCCTCACCTTAAAACGTTCCTGCTAGGAATATAGAAATTTACAGAGGAATTCTCCATTGAAGAAACTTAAATCCACTGGATAGCAGCTTATAATGAATCTATTGCACTTCCAAAAATGTAAAGTGAGTTGAGTTCGTGAGTAATCTACTTTGCACTACAAAACAACACGAGAATAATTGAATTTAGTAATTTTGAACCTCAGTCAAGTGACAAGGTCGAAATCTGAGCTGGCATCCTCCAAAATACAGAAAGCAAGTGCAAAACAGAATGCTACAAATAACGTTTCATTAATTTGTGTGCCAAGTGTAAGAAATTTACTTTAAATTACGTTTCTCGGGAAGTAAGCTGGACATTTATCTCAAATAAAAAAGGGAAAAATATTCCTTCAATTTAAAAAAATAGATAAAAAATAAATTAAATGTAAAAAAACTTTTTTAAGAACAAGCTTTTATTTAAACGCGCTAAAAAGAATAAAATAAACTTTTCCTTTAAAACTTTTTTTACTATCAACTTATAACGTCATTACACAATTTATATGATATAAAAGCTTGTCGCAATATTTAAGTACTCATATTTACTTAGTTTGAATTTTTAAAAACCAAAATCAATCAGGTCAAGTTATTTATTTTACTTGTTTATCTACACAGGTAAATCTCGCGACAAGCTTTTATATCATATAAATTGTGTAATGACGTTATAAGTTTGATAGTAAAAAAAGTTTTAAAGGAAAAGTTTATTTTATTCTTTTTAGCGCGTTTAAATAAAAGCTTGTTCTTAAAAAAGTTTTTTTACATTTAATTTATTTTTTACTTTTTAGTTATCGCTGGACAGGTTTCTCAGCCTGTTCAACTCATTGAACGCTGGTTCGCCATCCCTGGTTTAGCTGAATTAATTCTCGCAAAATGGTATTAGACTAAAAACACAATTTTTTTAAATCCGTAATTTTTAAGCAATTTTTTTCAATCTTCATGCAGATTTGGCTAACATTGTTCTACACACGAAAAAAAAAAGGTTTAGTCAGATTATCTTCATAAATGACAAAGTTATTAAATGTTTAATTAAAATTTTGACTATTTTTGAAAAACTTTCAGAATATATTATTTATTTGAAATATTTTGAAGATAAGGGATGTATGTATTTCTCTAACATATTAGAAGAAAATTTTAATTGTTTATTAAAAACTTCAAAAAGCATTTAAATATTTGTATTAATCAATAAAATGCTTAAGACTAAAAACGCATTTTGTAATCAAAAAAGAAAGTTTTATCAAATAATGATAATTTTTTGCTGGCCATTGAATATCTTCTACGTAAGAATCTATTTTTTTTTTTAATTGCTCAGATCCTCTTTAGAAACTTGATTTTGAAAAAATCAATAATTAAATTCAAATAAAATTAACAGATTCTATTTGTAATTAATTTAAGGACACATGTCGTAGTGTGTGTTTATATTACTGGTGATAAAATGAGGTATATTTAAATTACTCGTAGGCTTAAAATTAGAAATTTCTTTAAAAAATTACTTCATTTTATTGTAAAATTATTTTTTTTAATCGAAAATATATTGCATTTCTAGATAATATTTTTCTCTTATTGTTTTCCTAGCGGATTCCTTTTTGATGGGTAAGATATATATAAAAATGATCTTTCCGATTCTGTAATTATTTTTTGTCTGAGTTTCATAGATTAAAGTTAGATAAATTATTTAAAGAATTTCTTCAATACTCCATCTCAGTTTAACTTGGCAGCGTTGAGAAAGGTATACAATGTACCAATCTACTTGAAAAATAGCTCTACTTTTTTGTTTTGAATTTAAATCCAAGAAAATAGATAGAAATTGTAAAAAAATTGCATACGTTGTAGAAATTAGATTGTTTTTACGTTGTAGAAATGTAATTATTTTTTAGACAAAGTTAATTAATACTGTCAATAGCGCAACGTTATGAAATTCCAGTTTGGCTGAAAACCGATTTTCGACGCCAACTTTTGTCATTGTTGTAACAATAAAATTATTACAACAATGCAGATATATCCAAGTTGGTGCCCAAAACTAGTTTAACGTTTTTAATTAATATCTTTTTAATTAATTGCAATATCGGAATATAAATGGTCAAAACATGCATTGTCATCCAAACTAAACGTGTATACAAAATTTCAGCTCAATGGGAGGAAGATATCAGCTTCAAAATTGAGTTGCAAGATTCCACCCGAACAAATTACATACATATACATACATACATACATACATACATTGTAAGTTAAATAAAAGCTTTTAAAAATACAATACGGGTTGCTATCTTAATGAACTAGAGGTCATAGTGCCCTAGTTGTCAAGATAACGGACTCTTGGCTGGCGAGTCATGAGTTCGAGCCTAGTATCACTGAAGAAACGGCGGGTAGAGGGGACGTGTTGCTTGATAAATCTGATGATTCTCAATGTTCTCTCGTTGGTATGGTATGGAAGTTAGGGGAGGGAATTCCATCTCAGGTGTCGTCTTTGTCACTTGACCATGGTCCATCACCTACAGCCTCGTGCAGCTTAATTGCGGCTCTCACTCTTTCTCAACGGACTACAGTTATGATCAGCAATTTCTTTTAGAAGTTGGAATTCATTTGAAGAAAAGATCTTTTTTAAGATTGGTGAAATGATTTATTCTTTAAAAATGCCATATCGACTATTTAAATTAAATTAAGAAAATGTTACAAACACAACAATAAATAAATAAATACTTGTGTAAAATATTTTGGAAACTCTTTAGTGAAAGAATTTTTTCGGAGGGAAAGAGAGGGGGATTTTCAAAAGGGTTTTGTTTTTCTGACATTTCTGATACATTTCTGAGCTATAGTCCAACTTTCAAGTCTCTAGCACATCGCGAAGTTAGTTTAAAATAAATTACAAAACTCCACCCGGACAGATATACACGAAAGCGAGTTAATAAAAACATGGTAACCTGGGGGGGGGGGGCCTATTTGAACCAGAGCCACGAAATTGAATACGTAGACGCAACGCGACCCGTGCTATCGACATGAGGTCTTTGTTTGTGTAAATTCGTTAAGTTCCGGAGTTACGAGGCCCCTGTCGCATTTAGTTTAAAATCAATTACAAAATTCCACCCGGACAGACATACAAGCCTCTTCTGCGGCCTGGGTTCGATACTAGAACTTTTTTTATAACATTTTCATGTATTGCCATCAGCTTCTGAGCTATGGTTTAAATTTTAAGTCTGTAACTCATCGGGAAGTTAGTCTAAAATCAATTATAAAATGTCACCCGGACAGACATACAGACCTCTTCGGGGCCCGGGTGGAGACTAGAACTTGATTTTTTACTTTTCCATGATTTACATCATCACATAATTGTCATCCACTTTGAGCTATAGTCCAAATTTCCAAGTCTCTAGCTCATCGGGAAGTTAGTTTAAAATCAATTACAAAATTCCACCAAGACAAACATACTAGAAAGCGAGTTAATAAAAAATATATGGTAACCGGGGGTCCCTCTTTGACCCAGAGCCACGAAATTGTATACGTAAACGCAACTCGACCCGTGCTATCAACAGGTGGTCTTTGTTTGTGTAAATTCGTCTAATTTCTAGTGTTACGGAGCTCTGGTTCGAGACTAGAACTTTTTCACATTTTCTTGCATTGTCATCCACTTCTGAGCTATGATCCAAATTTTAAGTCTCTAGCTCATCGGGAAGTTAGTTTAAAATCAATTACAAAATACCACCCGGACAGAAAGGAAAACGAGTTAATAAAAACATGGTAAAATAAAAACAAAAATTGATCCACAAGCGTTTATTGCAAATAATTAACTTACGGAAAATTTGAATTTATTCGACGACACTACAAAAACATCATTTAACTTTAAGGCTGTTAACTTCTCTACTGTGGAATAAATTATCTACGAAATCGGCTTAGTTAACATAAAAGAAATATGCATAAAAGGTGGAAAAACCATGATTACTTGCGTATTGGGTTGTCGAGCTATAAGATGTTATCATTAATCTATGCATAAAAAAAGGTACTCTGGTAAAGTATAATGTTGAATATTTATTAAAAAGTACATTAACACTTATTTATTTTACGTTTTTTTATTAATATCTATTTTTTATTTTCCTTTTTCATGTTCAAATAACAAAGTACTTTTAAATTAGAACCTTACACATAATAGATCCTTAATAAATAAATTAGCAGCAAAGTTATTTTATGAAACAACGTAAATAATATTTAATTGTTTGGTGCTTACTACTTTTTTTGAGCAGTGGACTTCAAACTTTTTCAACTCACGGAACCCCTAGAACTTGAAGGAGCTAACGTGGAACACCATTCCACATACAAATAATTCGAAGAAAAAAATCTCAAAATAATATTTTAAAAAAATCAACATGTTATAGGCACTTTATGTAAAAGCAATTAAAAAAGTATTGCATTTATCATTAAAAAATTATAATCTATATATATATATATATATATATTTAATATAATTTACTCATTACTAATATTAGTTTGTGATTCAAGTGTCACCTATCCTTGCATTATGTTTAAGTAGTTGTGATATGTGCTTGCTTTTTTATTAACACCCTTTTATAAGCTTCACTTGTATGTAACGGAATCTTTGAACTCCATTTTTACTTTAAAAGATCAGATTAATTCGAAATTTTGCTCACTTGTCCAGGACCGATGACAATATAATAATTTTGTTTCTTTGTCCTGATCAGGACTATTAGGATTAAAGATTTCCATTTTCAGACCCCATCCCGCATCTGGCGACTAATTTCAGATGCCATTTCGAGTTGGCGACTTTAAGATTTAGTTACAACTTTGTTCGACTAACTATAAAAGGGTGTTTTTTAATTTATTTTAAATTATAATTCATTATTCTCACGAACTGTCGAAGCCTAAGTCTATTGATATTAAATGCAAACGCATTACATATTCTGAGTTTTAATTTTTTATACTTTTTATTTGTAACCACTTACGTTAAGAAATATATTTCACTTATACACAATATTCTGAATAGCATTAAAATGTTAATAGCTGTGTGAGAAATCCCGTGTATTTTGCAGCATGAATTTGCAACCTAAAATTTAGGAATTGTTTTTGGTTAAATTTAGATTTTAACATCAACTCTGCTGATAATTTGTTCCCTTCTCTTCATTATAGGTGTTGTTTTCCGCAAGTATTAAAAGGTGCATTTTCCATTCGAAAACTGTCTAGTTTTACAAGACATTGTGCTAACTAACGAGTATAAAATTTTCTCGTAGTACACAAGATAGTAAACAATGGAATATTTATAATGTAATAGGGAGTTTTTATATAAAAAAGATAAAACGCTTCAATAAATTCTTTTATTGTATTATAATAACAGCTTAAAAATGTTGTAAATGTTTATTATATATTAATAAAATTTTCATTTTTAATGAATAGGATGAGCTTTAAATACTTGTTCCTGTGCAAACTTCATAGAGCGTGAATCAATTTTGCATACATATTTATTTCTTCCATATATTTTTATTGTGACTCATGAAACCCCTGGGTATTACTTGTGGAACCCCAGGGTTCCGTGGAACACAATTTGAAGACAGCTGTATTACAGCATATAAATGTGGTTTTTAGCGCGTTTTTCACGTAGAGTAAAAAAAGTGTTATTAGGACGCAAATGTCGTCTTCGTTCCATATTTTGTCGTACCTTTTTCTCAGCCAATAAGCAACCGATTGACCTCGGGGTTCCGGCATTCGGTTGCATTTGTGCCCTAGATGAGCCTAATCATATTTAAATTTAATAATTTTAAAATAAAAAATTTTTTTTAAAGTATAGTACACTACTTTTTGTTAGTAAAAAGTTCATTAGTTGCATTATTGTAAAATACAACATGTGAAAAATGCGCTAAAATTACTTGGCCATGCCAATGATTGATATCTTTTTTTGAATTATTATACATTTAAACATACTTAAATAAGCAAAATTGAATACAATTTGATCTATAGTTTTTGACTTCTGTTAAAACGTCATTCATCTCTGGAGTAACATTGTATTAAAAGATGCCATTTATGCTGTTGTTGTTGCAAGTCCTCAAAGGCTTGCAAGGGTAGACTTAGGTCATAATATTGTGCTCTTCAAAGAAAATCCAGAATCATTGTTAGGTTAGAAAGATCTTATCTTGAGAGCTCCAGACAATCAATAATATGATCAGGGGAGAGTAAGGTAATGCAACTCTAGGTGTAGATTAGGAAAGACTTAGTTTCATTGGAGTAAGATACCCACAGAAAAATAGAATCAAAGTGGCTTGATCCTGCTTGCAGGTCAGAAAACCACCACTGTGACACTTTGTCCATGTTGCCCTATTGGATTATTCCAGGTGGCCCTATCCTCAGGAACGTCTTAAGATATGGGTTAACTGGTCCCGGGCTCAGGGCCTAGGCCAAGGAGGGGACCTTGTTTCGGTCTCGAATTGACCTCAGTAAGATCGTAATCAAAATGATTTTTATGGCCAAATGTTATTCCCGGACATATTTTACGAATAATCGGGAATTTTGAACTATACGCCAACTGGTAACAGTTGAAGATTGCATTATTATATGATATCGTCCACATCTGGACCTAGATTTACCATTATGCATCATCATTACTCATTTAGTCGAAAGGCGGCTGTCATCCATGCCTAGGCCTAGACCTACCATTATGCGTCATCATTGATTGCCCATGTAGTCGAAAGGCGGCTGTCGTCCATGTCTAGGTCTAGACCTACCATTATGCATCTTCATTACTCATGTAGTTGAAAGTCGGCTGTCGTCCATGTTATTTAAAAGTGAGAGCAGCCAATCGTGGTAAACTGGTGGTAAAATACTTCAATTTGTAGCTTTTCCTTACTTGAGTTCCTTTTCAGCGATAAGGAAATGTAAGTAGAAAGGTAAATAAAAGACAATAGAGTTATAGTGGTCAGACCCACAGAGTGATCAATTATATTAGTGGTCCGTTAATTATAGAATTTTACAGTTAATGGTTCGTATAATTACGTAGGTTGGTGATCTCTGCTTTAAAGAGAGTAACAGGAATATCTACACAACTCGACATTGTTGAAAAGTTGCTTTCCGCACGGATAAACGAAAAGCAATGGTTACGTGAGTGAGTGAATATTAACATCCCCTGTTCAGCTACTCGAGGGCTTTTGGTAATAGATCTCGTAATTTTGAACCATGGTCAAGTGACGAGAACGATACCTGAGCTGGCACCCCGCTTTCCAAACTACACACCACAACAATGGAGGATGTTTAAGATCTCGACAGATTTAAGGTACACCGCTCCCCTACACGGTGGATCTTCAGCGGTACCACTCATGACACGCTAGCCACAAGTCTGTTACCTTCACCACTAGGCTACTACGGCTACCGAAAAGCAATGGGAAGGTGAGACAACGAGAAAATAATTTACAAGGTGAAGGAACGAAGAAAATTTAACACACTACTTAAAAATGTATGGATAATTTTCTTATACATACAATTTCTTGGGTAGTACTTTTTTCGTCAGTATTGTTGAACTTTGCATTAATTTATAAGGAAAAATTTTTTCCCTTAATGAATTTTTTGCATTACCAGACTAAGAAATGAATTGCGAATACTAAGCAAGGATTCACTGTACAAATATAGAGAGGAAATTTTCATGTTTCAGATTTTTTCTGCTTCAGAATATTATACGTTATTTAAAACGAACATCCTTTACAACGCTGACAGTGTTCAATTGTTTCACACTTCTAACAAACTTAAAAGTGCAAATGAAACGAAATTATTTGAAATATTGGATCGTTAATAATATTTTTTTAATGAAAAAATGTCTAATGAAAATTGAGTAAAATTAAGGGAAAGGAAATTTTTGGATATGCAAAAAAATAGATAATTCATGGGTGAAATAAGGCGAAAAAATGTGTGATATTTAAGTTTTGAAAAGTGTATAGATATTCAATTAACTCCTCTGTATCTCATAAATGATAAAAATATATTTGGTACGAAAGATTAGATGTGTAGAATATTTTCTAAGTAAACAAAATAAAGTAAAAATACTGCACATTAATGAACCTATTAGAGTTCCGACACCCTTTACTTAAATCTTATTACATTAAGTTGGAACCCCAACTGCTTGAAAAATAATATTTCCGTACATAATTTATTCAAACACTGAGGTAAAGATATATGTATTACATTGCTAATGTACACTGGTGTCCAAAAGTTAAGCATAAATCGTAAAATGCGAAAAACATGGAGTAAATATTCGTAAAATTATTCCAAATTTCTTGCGGATATTAATTGGGTGAAGAAGAAACATTGGGTTTCTGCAAAACTTTCAGTCCACTACGTCCTGCGCGAAACACCGGCGCATGTCGGAACGCGGAGAAACCGACTCACGCAGCATAGGCAGTTCAGAAAAGTTTCGTGCAACTGCTGTGCGAAGGAACGTTGTTAATAATCAAACAAGGTGAATGATGGCACAAAGATGCTAATTGGACACGTATACGAAAGAAAAAATCGTTGGAATGCTGGAATCCTAACGATCACAAACCGAAGTGTCTCGAATTCTGAATGTGGACCAGTCTGTGATCTCAAGATTGTGGCAGAGGTTTCAAAGAACGGGAGATGTTACCCGACAACCAGTATCAGGTCGACCAAGAATCACAACCCCTCGCCAAGACCGATATCTGGTAATAAGTGCGCGACGTCAGAGGGGCAGTACTGCCAGAGCCCTGGGTTCGGCGTTCACAGTCGCAGCAGGAATACGAATTTCTAGAGAAACTGTTTACAGGAGATTCAATCATGTTGGCCTGTATGCCAGAAGACCAGCTGTTTGCATTCCCCTCACGTCTGCGGGAGACAATGCTCGGGAGACAAATTTCAGCCCTTTCGCACCCACCAAGCTCCTTTACAGAACTGAAGAGAGCTCTCCAAGAAGCTTGGAACCATTCGAGCCCACAACTCATTCAGTATCTCATAGCAAGTATGGTAAATCACTGTGCAGTGTGCCTGGCTGTCAGAGGTGACCACACACCTTATTCAACCGCAACATCAGTATTTTATTTAATGTTTTCTTTCATTTTTTCCTTAATGTGTGAATCCTTGCTATGTTCAGTTTTTTTTTCAAACTGCTACTTTGGATAATAAAATTATTTATTATCATTCTTTTGATTTGCTTCCTTATTTTATAACCATTTTACACTCGCATATCACGTTTGCCGCCATTCTGATTTACAGTTCCTTCTTTATTCACATAATTATCAATTATACTTAACTTTTGGAAACCAGTGTATTTATTGCTATATATTGTATTGCTAATGGGTTTATTTAATAACAAGCTTTTAAAACATTATTTTCAAAGTCACCATTTAAAAAGGAAATCCGCAACCGATAAAAGATTACAAATATTTTTAATATTATACAAAAATTTACATCATCATCAACATTATCAATCATTTACCCTTTTTTCCCCTTCAGAATATGCACTTGGGTAACTTTCTATGCTGTGTAGCCGAATTCAATCGGCAAATTCAAAGGTGTGATAGTAGGTAGCATGGAGGTGACAAATCTAAAACATGGCGTCGCATAACACCTTTAGTCAGTGTTGGCGTTAGTTGGCGAGAATTCCTTTGTATAGATTTAGCTCCGAGACAAATATTTCAACCTTTTTGTAATCAGTTCGAAAAGTATAGCGATCCCATATGGTTGGGATCCGCTTTGCTAATTAAAATTTGTTAAATTTACAGTCCGCTAACTTATTTTAGTCAATAGTCTGTGAAAGTCGTGACAGTAGTATCCTTCGAGAGGACGATGAACCAGAAGAGGGGAGTGGTTAAACAAATGAGGGGATTTGGAGCGTAGGGTTGAAGAAACTTATCTGGGGAGATTAAAAGCTGGAGTACAGGCCACTGTACACCAGAATATGTGGTATATGCACGATGGTACACCAGCAAATTTTTTGATTGCGTAACCACGTGGTACACGTCCATGCTCTTTATCCCAGGAGGCGAATTGGACGCTGTAGATCTGTTTCTTGGCCTCCTTACTCCCCAGACCTCAATCTCTTGGATTTCTTCTCTTAGGATCACCTGAAATCTCTTGTGTATGAGACGCCGGTGGCTGCAGTGGAGAATCTGACGGTGCGGGTCATAGTCGCTTCAGCTGATATCTCCAGCACACTCAATTTGTCTTAACGCGTTCGACAATCCTTCGTTCGTAAGTGTTTGCTATGCTATGGTCGCAACTTCGAATTATTCTGTGACAATCACTTGCCGTTGCCTTTCTGACGTCGAACTGTGAGGCATAGTTCGTATTGTAAACATGCGTTACGACTGGTAAATGTATTTCATACCTCTTATTGTCCCTTTTCAACATATAGACATCACATCCTTCATAATTGTTTTTGTGAATTACTCCCCTACTAAACGAGGTTTGCGGCCTCCATGTTCTATGGCAGTAGTCTTCAAACTTTAGCGAATCATGGAACCCTTAAGACTTTATCACACGTACACGTTTGGAGCAATTTTTGGTCCAATTCGTGTAACCAGTTGCCATAACAACGGCTTTTGAACAACTTTTTGTCAGTGAGCTGAACAAGTTTCTCCAAATAACAGTTGCTTGAAAATTTCTTTGGAGCTCTACGTCATAAACAAGACGACAGTAACGATGGTAGCTTCACATCAAACGCATCAGATATGGCATATAATATTTTAATGGTACACAATATTTTAACAGCGTATTATATTTTAAAAAGAATGGTGCACTATTTCTGTTTACGTCCATCAACAAAAGCGCAGGCGAAATAAAAGAAATAATATTGGATGGTTGTTTTCGAAGCAGAAAAATCGGCGAGTTATGTGTCAATGTAAGGAAGAGCGCGGCTGACATCAGAGCATGTCGTTTTGTTTACGGCAACCCTTCCTTCTCAGATTGGGCGAAAAGTTAAGCCAAAAAGTTGCACGAAAAATGTACGTGAGATACGGCTTTACACATATAAGGGGTTTTTTTTTTGGGGGGGGGCCGTATCGTACGCTTTGAAGACTATATCTTAAAAAATACTTAAAGTAGATCAACATGTTATATGCATTTTATATTTAAAAGAAAATTACAGTGTTTCTTAGTAAGGAGTTTTAGCTTAAAATTTATGTAATTTAGTTATTAATAATAAAATTTCGGACTCCATGTGTCACTTTCCCTTGCATATTTTCTATATAAGAGAGATATTTACATGTATATAAATGTTTTTTTTTTTTTTTTTTTTTTTTTGCACAGAATTGCAAAGTCTAGCTCTGTTGAAGTTGTGTCTGAGTCACATTTCATATTCTACATTTAATTTGATGCAAAATTTTGTTTTCGTTGCCATATTTGTTAAAAGATTTTCCACGTACCTCTGCAGATAAACAAGTAAATTAAATAACTTGATCTGATTGATTTTAATTCTTAAAAATTCCAAACTAAATAAATAAGAGTACTTTAATCTCGCGACGAGCTTTTATATCATATAAATTGTGTAATGACGGAAAAAGTTGATGGTAAAAAAAGTTTTAAAGAAAAATTTATTTTATTCTTTTTAGCTCGTTTAAATAAAAGCTTGTTTTAAAAAAGCTTTTTTACTTTTAATTTATTCTTTTTAGTTGCACATGGATATAAGTTTTTGTGCGTAATACATATTTTCCTTTAGATA
>BMAO01014968.1:0-60755 GCA_019973975.1 Trichonephila clavata
CGTAATCCCGATGTGCTCGAATCCAAAATCTCTCTTCTCTCCGCTACCGTGAGCTCCGCCCACCAGCAAGCCTCTAAACCAATAGAAAACAAGAACACACTTTCACTCCTAATCACATCCAAGAATTAATTTACTCTAAAAATAAAGCTAAAAGAGCTTACAATAAAACCTTAAATCCTACACACAGAACTAATTACTACAGATTACAAGCACAACTCAAAAAAGCACTCAAAAAACACTCTCAGCAAACCTGGAACAATAAACTTGAAGCACTCAATACAACCGACAATAGCCTATGGCAGAGTCAGAAATTCTTCCGTAAAAAGCGCACTAACATTCCTAACCTCACAAGCTCCTCTGGCATTGCCAACAGCGATGAACAGAAGGCGAATCTACTTGCTGCTACTCTTAAAAATAACTTCTCGGAAAATATTAGGCCTGATGGTGAATACCCTATCGATAATAAGATCACTAATACGCTAGAAAATTTCTTCTCTCACCCCCGCCTCTCCCCATCACCCCAACTAACCCAGATGAAATTATTAATACATTAAAAATCTTTCTAATAACAAAGCCCCAGGAAAAGACAATATTTCTAACAAAATGGTTAGAACTTCCCTCTCAAAATTATTCTATTATTTACCTTTTTAATTAACAAGATTCTTTTTCTTAGACACTTTCCTAACAACTGGAAAAGTGCAATAGTATTTCCAATCTTAAAACCAAATAAAAAAGTCACTCCCCAGAAAGTTATCGTCCCATCTCCCTATTAAGTATCTTAAGTAAAATTACCGAGCATATAATTCTCAATAGATTAAATACATTCACTAACAATAACAATTTTATTAATCCAAATCAATATGGTTTCACCAGGCATCTCTCCACTTATCACCCGCTGCTCAGATTGACTGAAAAGATCTCTTCTGGATTTCAGAGAGGCAGGTCCACTGGGGCTGTCTTTCTGGACATTCAGAAGGCCTTTGACAGGGTCTGGGTCAGCGGTCTCATTTATAAACTTATAACTAACAATTTCCCACCTGCTTTAATACATCTAATTAATTCGTACCTTGTAAATAGATCCTTTAATGTTAAAGTCAATAATACTCTTTCCTCTACTATTTTTATCAAGTACGGTGTTCCACAAGGAAGCCTACTTGGCCCATTATTATTCAATATATATATAAACGACATCCCTACTCACAAACTAACCATCACTAATATTTATGCGGATGACACTGCCATATCTGCTACCTTTAAAAATCATGACACTATTACAAAAGCTCTTAACGCACATCTACACCTACTCGAGAACTACTTTAACACCTGGAAAATTAAAATTAACATAGACAAAACAATAGCAGTACTCTTCACTAGGAGGAGGAAGCCTTGCACACCTCCTACCCTGTATACCACACCACTACACTGGTCTCAGAGTACGAAATACCTAGGACTAATCCTAGAGAAAAATCTGACATGGAAACAACACATCACACATGCGCGTGATAAATTCCGGAACGCAGTACGCTCAATTTACCCCTTAATTTGCCGGAATTCTCATTTGAACCTAAGGAACAAAGTACTTCTCTACACTGCCGTTTTGCGGCCCATTTTAACTTATGGTTGTCCTGTGTGGGGATACGCAGCAGATTCTAACATCACCTTTTAAATTCAGCCCAAACTCCCTCATTAGAACCATTACCAAAATTTGTAGATACACCAAAAATAAAGAAATTTATAAAGTTCTCAAAATTCCTATATTTAAAGTTCACATACAAAATCTAGCCATAAAGTTTTTCGACAATTTACCTAACATCAATAATTCTAATATCTTAAACCTAGAAAACTACAATCCTAATATCAATAGTAAGAGACCCAGAAGAATTTTACTGGACTCCTACAATCCCCCTTAAATTAGTTCAGAGGATCATTCCTTTTTGGCGAATGATCCCCTCCTATCAAAATTTTTCGCATTATCACACGTATCTCCCTGCTCATTTACTTTAATTTCTCAATGAACCACACAAGCAACCAACTTCTTTTCATGCTTATTTTTAATTTTTTAATTATCTCTCCGACGCCAGGACAGCGTATAGAGTGCTATCTCACTAATCCCCTTTCAGCAATAACAGACGAGCTCCTCGTCGGTTAGCAAGAACCAATTGATCTTACCCAGTTCCATCTATCACCAGCTTAACCACAACTACCTTCTACATCTATCACAATTTTCCAGGACTCAAATTCCATTAAGGCCTAACAACTATAAGAGCACAATACAACCAGTATGGGACGGAGGAACGCTCCGCGTTTCAGTTTCCCAATGATGATCAGCGTCAATCAATCAATCAATCAATCAAGAAGAAAGAACTCCTGAAGGAGACTCCTACGAGAGAGACAGAAGAGAGAAGCCTGCTGACGGAGGAAGAGACTCCGGACAGACTCCTGAGAGACCGTGATAGACTCCCACGAGAGATTCCCGGAATTGAACCCTGCGGACGAAGGAAGAGACTCCGGGGAGACTCCTACGAGAGATACCTAAGAGAGAAGCCTGCTGACGGAGGAAGAGACTCCGGACAGACTCGAACTAGGCATTTTTTAATAATTAGCTTAGCGTACATTTTCAATGTTGGGCCACGACGTTACATATTTTTCATTTTTTTAAAAAAAAGTCATTAACATTTTGTTTCACAGAGGAAAATGTGTAAAGGAAATTAATTACACCATTTTCATGGAGAATATTTTGGTTGTATTAGCTTAAAAGCTATATTTCACCAAACACGCATTAAATAACAAAAAAGAATAAAAAAATTCGAAATCCAGAATAAATTCTGTAAACCCAAAAGAGAGAGAGATAGGATGAATGATTAGAAGTTTTGAGTTGAAACAGAGAAAGAGATCGCTAAGGTATCCCGGAGGAACGTCACCCCGATAAAGTTCGTGTGAATTCTAAATCACAAATTTGCTTGAAAAGAGGAAAATAAATAAATAAATAAATTAGGTACTGGTTCTATTTCAGAGCATTTCCAAATTTCTATTTGATTAACTGCAACCACGATTTTTTTATCACTCAGATAGATCATCTTATTTTCAGGTCATGCTGTCAAAAATGTGCAATGGGATATACATTAGACAACACAGTAGAAGTTACAAGAACGTGCTCGAAAAATACTAACAGTTGGTCACCATGCAACTTCGAGGAATGTAAACGTAAGCTTATTCTCATTTTTAATATCAAAGCTATTTATAGACTTTTGAATGTTAAAGTTTAATAAGTAACGCAAAAATAACAAACAAAATACTGAAAAAAAATTCAACTAAGAATAAAAGTTCATTGAATGTTGAAAACGATTTTCATATAATTAATTATGTACGAATGATGCATATCATGTCTTGAAAATGAATAACATTAACTTGTTTTCAAAATTATGTTTTACAAAATGGCAGCGAAATGATTGCTTATTTCGAATATTATTTATTTCAATGTTGCTTTTCAATTTTTTTTTCTTTCTCATGCATCGTTTGGTAATGGAATTTTACATTTGCTTAATCAAATCGTTTGCTGAAACCGATTTGTAAAGTGGAATTTGTGAAGAATAATTCCATTGTTAAGAGTTGTTTTGGATATCATAGTATAATACATCAAACTCATGATGATCACGTGATAATGTAGTTTTCTCCGTTCAATTCAAAACTGACATTAGACATGTACTTGCTGTTCTATTTTGTAAAATTTAGAAACACTTTCAAATTTGTTATAGATGTATCCAAGTATTTTACGATCCTTTTAAAAAAGTTTTCAACATAAAAAATTAGTATATTATACGTGTACTTTTAAATCAAATCCATTTTGTTTACCTTCTGTGCGTTATTATTGACAAGTTAGTATTTTTTAAAAGAAAGTTTCAGCAACACTCAAAAGTTGGAAACATGAACTGATTGGCTGGAAATACGTGATTGCAATTATCATGTGATTATGATGTCACATGAATCTAGTCCAATTGCCTGATCCTCATCTAGTTGCAGTAATATTTAATGACATTTATTTTGTAAAGAAGTTTACGAAGCATTGAGAACCTTTTTGTCACCACTACCTGCAGCATATGCACAAAACTATTGTTTCTGTAGTAATTTTTTTTGTTTCTCTAGTATTTTAAGAATGATCAGGATATATTTTTTAACGCACACGTTTAGTGCTCATTAGAGAAAAAGAACGTATTAGAGAAGAAATTTGGTCCTTTAGGAATTTTATAAAGGACCTTGATTTCCAATGACTTTTTGACGAGGTTCAGGCAAACAGTCATTGGAAATCAAATAAAATATAGTTTTTGATTATCTGACCTCGTAATTTTGAATCTCAATCAAGTGACGGAGTCGACATCTGCTGCCAGGGGCATCTTAAGATTTTTTGAGGCCCTGAGCCAGTGGCGGTTCATCCATCGGGCGCCCAGGAAGGTCTGAAAGGGCCCGGATAAGCTGGGTTTAAACAGATTTTTTGGTTATAAATTTCGATCTGCCAGTGCCAAGAGGGCCTGTAGATCTTCTGTACCCAGGGCCCGAAATGAGCTTAAACAGGCACTGCCCTGGGCCCTTATGCAAAAGTAGGCCCTACATGAGATCTTTAAAAGTAGACAGTATATTAGCCAGCATTGTCAAATACTCGTTCAAACAACAATTTGAAACAAATAAATGTGCATGACTCACAATCTCCAAACCCTAGGCACAAACTGGCTCGACCGATGGTCGCATTTCGACTAAATGAGTTGAATGATTGCTTATAGTATTAGGCCTAAGCCTAGACATGGACAGCGGTCATCACATAATAATGCAGTTTTACCACTTTTGCCAGTAGACATGCAGTTTGAAATTCCCTGTTTTTCGGAGAATATATATGTACGGAAATAATATTTGACCATATTAAAATTATCCGAATCATGATCTTATTAAGATGGAGTCGAGAACAAAACGAGGTACATGCCTTAAGATGTCCCTGTTTGCTGCTTACATTGTAACAACTCCAAACATTCACGCCATTTCAACGCGAAGACTTTCGACATATCTAATGTTCATCAACTCCTCTACATGGTAGATCTTAAGTGGCACTATAGGACTCGACAGAAATAATTTCGACAGCGACTTCGTGACCAAGACCAAAAATAAAGTTTAGAATTTAGTTATACGTTTGCTCGAATTTTGATGCGTTCGGAATTCCGTGCAAAATAAGTAAAGCCGCATTTCTTTTAATTTATTTTGCTTATAAAACCGCATGCACTTGAAAATTGTCACATATATTATTTTTATATAATCTCAACCAATATCGTTCCAGCGTACGTGGATTGCGGAGTGACGTTATGCCACGGGGGTTCCCAAGTGTGCTCAACACCTACTGTGATAGATCCGGTATGTTGTAGTATCAAATGCGAAGCCTTTGAAGACAATGAAGCCTGCGAAGAAGAGGTATATAAATGTGATACTAACGGGAAATGGTCACCAAGTTTGCCTTTTTGCGTTACACCTGGTTCAGGTAAGAAATTTTACCCTAATTAATTAGTTTTCCGTGGTTATAACTTGCTGACACATTCTATGATCATGCAGACGACAATTTGGTGCTGTCAGCTCGTTGGTTTGTGGTAGCGTTCCTGCTTCGTTAGTCTAAGGTTGCGGGTTCGATTCTAGCTGGAATCGATAGATTTTCTGGATGCGAAAATCATAGGCAAGCATGTCATATATTATCTGGCATGTAAAAGATCCTTGTGTATCAATTTGGGTTTGGTACTCTCACGAAAATTAAAAATCATGACAATATTTAGCACTCGAAGAGAGCTTAAATTAAAAATTAATCATTCATTCAAGCGTCAAAATTTGGTAGCGAGAGCCGCCACTAGATGGAGCCACCACAAAATGGATCTCAATTTGGGGATTTGACATGTCTGCAAAGGCGTAGTAGCCAATCTATAAACCATTTGGGGGATTGATAGTAATTTTCAAAAAAAATTTCCAGGACAAAAAATCTTTCTAAACTTCTTCTTTTAAGAAATGAAGAATATATGCGAGAAGTTTAGCGAAACTCGACCACAATTGAACTGAAAATAGAAATTGGTGAATAAAAAACAAATCTATTGTAAGGACCCAGGAATTTATCATTTTTAGTTTGAGAATAGCTCTTAATTTGACTTGTACGTATTGGTTGTTTATTAAGGTCGCATTTCGGAGTATCACTAAGGTTATTGGCAACAGAGCTCATAATTTTGAACTTTAATGAAGTGACACGCACGACACCTGAGCTTGACGTGTGGAAGAACTATAATGTAAGCTTACTTATAAAAAGTTATCAAAAAATTTTAATTTTCAATATCAATAAATTCAGAAATTTTTTTAAAAAAATTCTATTTTGATTAGAATACAAAAATCTGAAGATAGGAATCTATTAACACAATTTTTCATAGAATTTAAATGTCAGATTTCTTCGAAGTTTCTTGACAAAACTTGTTTCTAATAAAGATTAAAATACATACTAAACTCAGTGGCGCAACAGCCCATGAGGGCTAAGATCTATTGTGCCTCAGTTTTCATTACCTTTGGCATTGAGGTGCATGAGCAGATGCTCCGGTCAGGTGGTCAGTCTAACACGAAACCACCAGTGTTTAGTTCCCAAGCAAGCTCGGTACTCCTTTATCCACCCACCCACTGAAGGGATGAAAGGCTGAGTCGACCTTGCCCCAGCCCGAGGTTTGAACCCTGGACCTGTGGTGCGGAAGAGCGATATGCTACCCACTCAGCTTCAAAATAAGTAAATACATACTACAGTCATATAATTTAGAAATTGTTCTTAAAATTATTTCTTAACTGGCTATACTGTGTAAATCCTAGTTAAGACCCTGTTAACCAAATGGACGTCAGACACTACCGAATGACCATTCCAAGTTAAGTTACAACATCTAGACTCATTTGATAATCAATGAAAAGACAGATTAAATTATTCGTTGTTCAAAAAGTCATGAAGAAAATTGATGAGGTTATAACGGATGCATCATACTAGCACTTGAATAAATTTGTAAACTGATAATTCTTCACCCAAATTGAAAAGAATATTATTACAGAAAGTTCGGACCATATTTCCTTACCAGTCAAAAATAAAAAAGAAAGTCTGCAAAACAGGATAGAAAAGTCCAGTCAATAATGCTAAATAGATAAGGTGACCTTGGCAACAAAAATAGTTCCTTCGAGACAAACCTAAAAGGGTCCAGAATGGTTATTTGAAATGAATGTTAAACTTAGCATTAGAATTTGGCAATGTGATTGTGAGTATTTTAATCATCTCATATATTATAACAGAGGATTTGAATTGCTTTATTCTATGATTGTGTGAGCTTTGAATTCAAGCTATTGTGAAAATCCCTGGCAGATTCCAGGAGTTTCAATAAGCACCAGAACAGAATAGTTGAAGGCTCTAGGGCTAAGAATTTGCAGAAGGCTGGAGGACTTGACCTTCAAATGATCCCAAACTGGTGATCAGAGTATGTTAACGCCAACCAGCTGACGGAAGGACACCATAAAAATAAGGAATCAAACAGTTTTATTAATGCTTTACAAAACTATTAAGTAGAACAAAATGTTTATGGTTTAATAGATCTGTGTGATGCCAATATAACTCATAAATTATTGTAACCTATGATAAAGGCAATGTAATTTCGTATTGTATATTCAACTGAAACTAACAGTATGTGTATTCTGCATGAAATTTTGCACTGAAGATAAATCAAAAAAGTATTTCATACTATTTCAGAAACTAATAAGCAATGTTTAGTGTACATTTCCATTATTTACCATAACAAGTTATTTGGTTTTTCAGGTTTGCAGCTTGTTGCAAGGCCACAAGGAATCTGATTACTACAAAGCTTTATTTATAAATATTACTGAGACACGCTTTTTTCAAAGTAATAGAGTTTTATACGAAAAAGTGTGTGGAGTTGATATGTAGCTTGCAATCCTATTACATTTTAAATAATTTTCTTTATAAGTGAATAAATTAGTTTTTTGGAGCAATTTGTCTGAAATTATTACTCTTTAGTGTTGACAAATTTGAAAATATAAGTAAAATCTGAAGGAGAACAAAAATTAGGTAATGGCATTGAGTATTTAATTAAATATTCAGCTAATTTTTTTTTGAAATTGTGAATTTTTTATCATATACATACCATAAAATCTGGCATATAACGTACCCTTTTAACACCAAAAATAAGATCGAAATTTATGGTTGTGCGTTATATGCAGGGTATAAAAACGATATCTTTAAAAGTAAAAGAAATGAGCATAAAAATCTTTTGCTTCTACACATATTGAAATATTTAAAAGAAATAATATGCCTTATGAACTAGAAGTATACTATTTTTTCAAAAGTCTGCGATAATACCTTGTATAAATGACTTCAAAACATAAGAGCATTGTTTACTCACATTTCAGATTTCCTCTTAAAAAAGGGCGTGCACGTTATACCGCCAATATACCTAAAAGTTAAGAAATGCAGCTTGAAAGTATAGATGCACATTATACGCAGGATTTTACAGTATATAACAGAGTATTAGACAAATCACATCAGCCTTTCAATGTAACTTATTTTTTTAGGGTACCTTAAACTATTAAAGGACGATTTTTTTAAAATAATTTCATTTAAATAAATATCATAAAAAAATCTGCTATACAATTGTTTGGATGACACTTTTAATGCAGATTTTTCAAACACAGCATACATTGAAGAAAAAAAAAAAAGATTTGTACTTTGGAGTCTAAGAAAAAAGTAGATCATTGTGTGCTTCTATGATTAATTTTTGAAAAGTATTACTTATAATATGACAGTTACAGTCATAAAATTTTCATTTTATGATCAAAGGAAAACATTTTAATTTTAAATTAGATAGATTTGTAAAAGTTCTATTTATATTTATCAAATTAAAAAATATTTAGAAATACATACAACATACTTCACAGAAATACTGTTTAGAAAATGTATAATGCAAATTTATAAAACTTTTTTATTTTCAAATTAAATTTACTTAAAATAAACGAAACTCAATAAAATATACCACATATTTATTCAAAAATAATTCCATCCTGAAAAAATATATATGACAAAGAAGTTATCATTTTATGTGTGGAATGTATGTTGTTAGTTTGTACGCCTATAATAATCATGATAAATACTAAAATTATCACACAAATAAAATAAAAATGTACTTCTTATATAACATTCATTTGAAAAACTATTAAAAAGATTTCTCACAGTTTTTTTTTCTATACAAAATATTAAAATATAGAAACTTTTTATAAATTATTAAGAATTTGTCTGCAATTATACACATACATAAAAAAATCTGACAATTTGCATATAAATAACAAATTGAATGGAATAAAAAATTCATAAGCCTTTATGTATAACGTTTGTCTTATAAAAGTAAAAAATTACAACTTGATCAAAGAAATAGGGGCTTCAGCATTAATTCTAAATATATTACATATAATCAGAACATAAAAATAAAATAATTCCTAAAATCTTTAACACCATCCACAAGTATATGAAATAGCTAAAAGGTCTGATAATATAAAAGAAAACTCAGTTTTCTAAACATATAACAGAGTCAACACAGTTATTTTACTGGGTGTATTTACAGAATTAATATATATATATATATACATACAATGGAATTGTTTTACTTCAACTCATAAAGAGTAGCTGAAATTTGTTTGATATAAATAAACGTTTTCTTGTAAAATATTTACAATAATAATTTTATTGCACATTAACTATATACTAAGTCCAAAAATAAAATACCTATACAAATTTTTATGAACATTTCTAAAATGAAATTGTCTTCAAGATTCAACTGTTTTTAAAATTTAAAATTTTATTATAAGATAACTTTGACACACATTTATACTTTTAATCAAGTAACAATAAATAAAATCCCTCCAATTTAAAAAAAAAAACATTCAATATATACAAAACTAATAATGAGATAAAAATAAAATATATCCATTAAAATTTATTAAAATGATTTTTATTATCCAGATTTAAAAACTGCTGATAGTAATAGACTATTTTTAAAAGTTCTACATCAACTTGGAAAAAGCTTGACAGGAAATGTATCTTTAAATTTATCACCATTTTCATGCTCACCCTGTTGTAATCTGTACCCAGGCATTTTACTAGGATCAAAAATATCTCTTGGGAGATTTAAAGAAAGGAAATCATATGATATATCTTCAAATTTGGCACTATGTTCATTGACCTTTTCATTAGAATTAGTATTATGAACAGTAGATTCCCCTCTGTTAAAAAAGTCTTTTGAGGTCAATAAATATTCTCTACCATTAAAAATATCA
The DNA here is from genome assembly GCA_019973975.1 of Trichonephila clavata. NCBI lineage: Eukaryota > Metazoa > Arthropoda > Arachnida > Araneae > Nephilidae > Trichonephila > Trichonephila clavata. The sequence goes on from BMAO01014968.1 coordinate 10,375, forward strand.
AGTTTTGGAGTTGTATGACTCAAGTTATATAAGTTTTGAGATTTAGTTTTGGATTCACTTTTATTATCAATAGTTTTTGCTTCAAACAAACCTTTGACACTTGTTTGAGAATTGAAATTTGGTGCTGTCGAATAATTATTTGAAGTCATATTTGTTTTCTCTGCTGGTTCAAAAGGTTTACCAACAAAATTGAAATTGGCAGGAGTGGAAGTTTTAAAATGTGTTCCGAATAAACTAGAAGGAACAGAAGATAACTCAAAAGTTTCTTTAGAAATAGTGCCATTTCCTGCATTATTGTGTGGAATGATGATAGTTGGGGTAAAAGAATGAATATCTTTAGAAAGATCTTGAAATAATTTTGATGAAATCTGTTGATGATAATGAAGCAAAGCAGAATGTAATTTCTCAGCACTTCGATTCTTAGATTCAGTTACATAATGCCTAATTCCATCTGAAAATAATAATAATATTCAAATAATCATGTAATAACTAAAATGGATCTAACAAACACATTATAATACATATATTTTATTCTTAATTAATCTTTTAATATTACTACATTATATATGCACAACAAGATTATCAAAACCATGCCATTGGCGATCTTTAGCAATTAATATCTGACATGGAGTTAATACCTAAATACCAAATGATGTTTTATTATTACCCACAGAGTTCAGAATTTAGAATATATATATAAAGATGCTTTTTTTAAAAATATTTAATGGGTTTCAGATTCATATTTTACCATTGCTGACCTAGCATGCTCCCCAAGAGCTGGTATCACTTTTTAAGTGCAGCACCGTTTCAGTGGTATACCAATCCCAGCAAGTAATTTTGCAGTAAGTTTTCTCCCCAGATGGAGGCACTTGAGCTCTGATGGTGTGAAACCATACTAGGAATTTAATTTAGATGAGAGCACCCAAGCCAAACGGGCACTCAATGGATCTCTTACATGCTGCATAATTATACAACACTGATGCTGTCGATATTTCGCATCGTGAAAATCCCCTGACTTGGGCCAGGGTCAAATCTGCAAAATTGAGAGTACAAAGCCAGCACCAAACCAACACCACCCAGTCAGCGAAAAGATACTTTCATTTTGTACTTTCATATATGTCAATTAGTATATATATGAATAAAGTATGATATAATTTGTTCTGATGCTACATTTGATAAAATAAATTTCTAAGTAATGTGCTTTTTAAAAAAGGGTTTAAAAAATTATTTGTTACAAAGCAAAATATTTCCTGTTTAAAAAATTAACATTTACCAGATATATTCATCAAGCATTTGAAGAATTTATTTTCCAAATTTGATATTGTTTGTTTAGGAACCATTTCTTCTACTGTCTAAAATAAAAAAATATATATATAAATTTTAAAAAAATCACAGGTAAATATATATATGTATAAAAAGAATTGGAATATATTTCAATAAATTACATAAAATGTATATATAAATAAATTTTCATAAATATTATTTTAAGAAATATAAGTTAAATACAAATCAGAATTTATCAGTAAATGTAATTGCAATCCTTTCTATAACTCTATACATACTTCAATTTTTGAAAGATAATTCATACACAAGTGTGATTAAGATGTATAATTAAATTATTATACACAAACATGCAAAATAAGTTATTTAAAAGGGAAGTTAAAACTATTTGACTTTTATTTAACTTTTAACAGTGAAATAATGTGAATTAATGATACACATCAGAGGAGTTTAAAACTTGAACAACTCTAAAAAAATTATGAAATAATATCAATGTGATTTCATAATAAAATATAAGACAAAGTCATCAGCATTTTCAAATTCTTTAAAAAATATGTTTTAAAGAACAGTTTTAAAAATTCATGTAAAAATAAGTTTATGGATACTTATTAACATCTATACTTTTTTAATTACTTAAATAAATAAATGATAGAAAATAAAGTAAAATGAAAAATATAAGTGTAGTAGATTTTATTACGCTTTTAAAAAGTCATTTTAGAACATTACCTGAATTGCAGAATTTCTGGAAGAATTCTGTTTCCTAAATTTACTTTTAAGTTCTAATATCTCTTGCTCATAGTTCTCTTTTATTTTTTGCAATTCATTCTGCTTTTCATTAGAAGATTTTTGAAACTCAGTAAGCTCAGATTGCAAGTTTGCTATTTTTTCCTGATAGTGTTTTTTCACAGCAGCAGTATGTTGCTCATATTTTTTAAGTTTTCCTAGTAATTTTTTCTCACTTTCACGAAGTGATTTAAGGTTTTCGTTTAAAGCTGATTCAACGTAGGTTAATGCCTCTTTTTCCTTTTGCCATTTTTCTTGTTCAAGAATAAAATTTTGCTTTAATTTCAGCATCTCCTCATTTTCACTGGATTTTGCAAAATTCTTTTCCTAAAGTATTATAATTGTCAGTAAGTTTGATATTAAATGTAAAGAAAGATTTTATATATATAAATACATAAATTACCCAGTTTTGTTTAAGAAAATATATATTAATGTAATGAGTACCAACAATAATATATCAAATTAATATTATGCAGTTATATTAACAGAATGAAGTCTAAAAAAATAACTTAATATTAATATAATTCTTAAAAAATAAGAATGACATTCATACATTGCACTTTTCAAAGAGGTAAAAAAAGAAGAGAAAAAAAGTTGATTAAAGTTTAGTGAATTTTATAAGATTCCCTTTGCAGTAACAATTGTAGATTTTTCTCTTACTTGTAGAGTTCATCTATAAAATCAAAAAGCTCTAATATAGCTTGAATGTAGATGTGTACATAATATAAATTGCATATGTAGATGTGTACATATAAAAATAATGCAATAATTTTATAAGTACCAAGTTTCTTCCAAAACAAGATTAATCTTAAGTGAATTTCTTCTGTGGAAGATGCATTAAGGTGCACTTTCAAAGGATGTCCTATTTTTAACACATGATTTGCATTTCATTCATGCTCAAAAATTGTATTTCTACTTTATATTCATATGCACCATCATAAAGATCATAGTTCACACTGCTGGAAGAAGCTCTCCATATAGTGTTATAATGCTTTGAACTTTTCAGGGAATTTGAATTGCTGCACCATTACAAGATGGAACATTTCGATATTAGTTTTCTGAATAACTACACACTTTGTTCTTTTGTGAGCAATCCCTCCACAGACAAAGACATCCAATTTAGAAAATAATTGTGTGTGATTTGATCTATCTTAGAGCTTCTTAGAATTTCCTTCATCAAACTGTTGGTACAGATTATCATACTCTGATTGCCATTTTTGGAATGATAATAATCTGAGATACACTGCGTTGTCAAAGCATCACAATTCATATCTAAAGAATCAAAGGCCACAATAGCTATGGTTAAAAGCTTGTTCTTAGCATTATTCCTGACAAGTCAAGTACTGAGCCCTGATGTCCCTAAAGACCTGCCATGTAAAGGGAATGATTCATGTAAAATCTGCAGAGGTTCAAGGTCCTCAAGTTGGCTTGGTGTGGAAAATTTGAGAATGGTGTACCAGCTCAAGAGTTGTTCTCATCACTTGATCATAATTAAAAATTGCAAGGTTCCCTTCTAATAATTTCATATTGTTGTGGCAGTGGTATCTATATAAGCCAGTAATTGCCTCTGGACTGAAGTGATCATTTTGGTTCAGCGGTAAGTTATGTGCTAACGGAACGGAAGATACCGAGAACGAATCTCCTTCATTGTTTTAAAATGCAACATTAATAATCAAGCAATCTCAAGAATAATAAGCTTGCATACAGAGATATCATACAAAAAGTATATTTTAAAAGTTCATATTACAAACTGCTTATAAATCAAGATACCACAGCAATAATTACAAATTACATTTTTTATAACAATTGTGCCAATTCTTTTTTTAATTAAGGCACATAAAAACTAAAATACATTTTAAAAGATGCATTGCTAAATTTAATGCTAAAGAAAATATTACAAAAAAATTAATTTCAATTTAAAATAAAATCAGGAGTTAGTATACATACATTTTGTAAATATATTTACTAAACATACAAGGTCATTTATCAAAACATTAAGTTACATTAAATTTTATGAATGGGTTATTAATGTATATCTTTAACTTTTAATTAAAATATAAATATATATACTAAAAATAACTCTCTAAATAGAATTAAGGAGAAAAAATAAAGTATTTCTAAAAAAGAAGCCAAAAAGCACACAAAAAATTAAAATATAAATAAGAAAAACATTAATTTTATATTGTTACTGAACTTAAAATATAAAAAAAGTTACAGTACTCTTATGTAATGTAAATCAAACAATTTTGTCAAATCAAAGGATGTCACCAAAAGCAACCAATAGTGAAAAACTATTTTAGGGCATGCTTGAATACAATTATAACAACAATGACAACATTTGGTGACATTTTTTGAACTGGCACTGTCTTTTGATTTGACAAAATCGGTTGGTAGTATATACAAAAGTGCTAAAAAGTTTTATAAAATATTTACACAAAGGATGGAATTTAATAATTCATATAGATGCAGAATCCATTTTTTTTTCTTAAATAATAGCAATATTTTTTTAAGTTATCTTACTTTGAGATCTTTCATTTCATTTTCCATCTTCTGTAATTTGTTTTCAAATTCACGCTGCATAAACTTAACTTCATTTTCATGACGTTCTTTTAGCACAGCTAACTCTGTTTCCCATTTACTTTGTAGATCTTGATTCAACTTGGAACTTAATTTATCTCTTTCTTCTTCATATAATTTGTTTATATCTTTCACTTTTTTTGCATATTCTTGCAGAAGTTTGTCCTTTTCTGACTGAAGTTGTTTTTGTAATTCGGCTTGTTCCTACAAAATAAAAAATAAAATTTTAAAAAATCCCACATCGCTAAAAGCAATTGAAGGAATTATTTTATTTAAGATCCAATCAGTACAGTGCATTATTTTCTCATTTTTTTAAAAAAAATTAAAATATTTTATGTCATAGTTTTCATTCAAATACAGAAAATATAAATGTATTCTTATAAAACTGTTCTATAAATAGTTTTATACATTTATTGCAGGACGCTGTATTAAGTAAAAATTTTACTTTATTTTCATGTGTTTTTTTAAATTTTAGAACAAATAAAATAGAATTTAAAAAACACAGCCCAGTAGAAAATTAGGGACATTTTTGATTTAATACTTTCATACTGTTAATTAAATTACAAGATAAGATAATATATATGTTTTTTACTTTCTGTAAACAATTCTGGAATTCATCATTTAATTTCTGTTTTGTACTTTCAACAAAATCTTTAATTTCCTCCACTTTTTGTCTGGTCCACTCCATTTGAGCTTTTTCAACTTCATTCTTCAAACAATCAGCAAGGTATTCCTTGTTTTGTTTTGTTAATACTATTTTCACTGCAAAAATATGTACAAGGATTATAAAGCTTCTTATTCATTGAATAGATTTGATTCTACAAATCTAAGATTAAATTATTTACCTATCTTATTTGTTTGATTATGAATAAAATATTAAGAATGAATTAAAAATTAATAACTGTAATACTAAAATTTATTTCCTACCAAATGCCAAGATAACCATTATAAAAAAAGCCAATTATTTTAATTTCCCCACAAATTACTAATTATTTAAAATGATAGTTAAAATTAAATATAATTAAATTATATATAATAGTTCATACCCATAAATAATGTTAAATGCATGTACCAAAGTTACCAAATACAAAACAAAATAATAACTTTAGCATTTCTCATGACAGCTAGATAAAAACGATTCCATGTTAATGATATGAAGGTCATTAAATTATGGTAAAGGATTAATTATCAAAATTAATTGACTATTTTTTAAAATTATTGAACAATTATTTTACGTAGAACTAAATTTAGTATAACCTATGTGCTGAATTTCATTGCAAGCTAACATATAGCCTTTTAAAGATCTTATATATATCCTGAACGAGTAGAAGGAGATTGCATAAAATTTAGGATTTGAGGTTTTATAGTAGGTGGAATCCAATTTTTTAAAATAAATTGATAATGTTACAGTTAACCCTTTATCATAGCTGTATTAATTCCTATTTATACTATATGTAACTTTTTTTTTTCATTTTGTTTTATCCTTAGAATTGAAAGACAGTTATCCATCAATTGATGTAAGTATCTACATAAAGTTTTGAATGGATAAAGTTTTTAAAATCTCCATAAACTAGAAGTAACCATAGAAAAACTATAAGTAACTAGAGAAAACCATAGCCGAACAAAATTTTAAGCAGTTTGAAATTGAGACCAATTTTATGATTAGAAATTATTTGTGAAAAAACCCAACATTGCAATGAGATATAAATTATTTTTAAAAGATAACCTATTAACATCATAATTTACTTTTCTTCAAGCCATTAACAGCAATGAAAATCCAAAAAATTATTAATTATGTTTTCTATTCATGTTCATTAATGTAAAATATTTTAAGCCAGTATTAAGCATACACATTGAAAAACAAAGTTTTATAGACACAACCAATAATAAAAAAGGTATGTAAATACACACAGCATCATGAACATTTCAAAATAAAATAAATAATTACTTATGAAATGCTCGAGTAAATCCATATTGCAAATTTGATGCATCATTATAAAACTATTCGTTTTATGTTGAGTAAACTGTATTCAGAAATAGAGTTCACAGACATCACTTTGAAATTAAGTGCAAGAGAAAAGATAAACTAAATAAAGTATTATTAATATAATCTGAAACATAAATTATATCCATAACCTTTTTCAGAATTCATTCTGAATTGTAAAAATTAAAAACTTAATTTTATTCATTAACTAATATTGTTTTACCAGTTTGTATTAAAGATAATGAAGAAAAAATATTCAAATTTTTATATTAAACTATTATAAAGGGGAAAAAAAAAGTCTTTCATACTCTCATTTAATTTTTGTTCATATTCCAAACGAATTTCCTTTTCGATATCTTTTTTCTCTTTTGGCTTTGAAATGCCATCAAATTTTGATAGTAGATTTTGATTTTCTTTATATAGAGCAAGAAATTGATTTTTAGAATCATATAATCCATCATTGAGAATCTTTATTTCCTTTCTATAAAATAAAAGTTATAAAAAATAGAGAAAAAGAACAAATAAAGTATTCTTTATTGACATAAAAACAATACCTTTACTAAAGTACTTTATTGTGTTTACATATAATCATTAATCAGATACTAAATTGTCATAAATCTAACTTAAAGCTGAACTATAAATAGAAGTGTAGCAAAATAGTATTGGTCAAAGTGAAATGGCCACAACAGCATATTAGTCAACTCTTCAGCTTAGAAACTAAGATTGTATGATTATATAGAGAGAAAGATAGCTTTATAAATAGTTATCATGATAACAACAAATAATGTTTTTCTTTAAATAAAAAAAAAAAGAAGAAACGAGCCTTACAGTAGTCGCATACGATGTGTAACATCTGACATGTTATCGTGGTAAATTTGCAATTGCAATTTAAATCCTGAAAAAAATGAATCGAGTATGATTGGAAATAAGTTTCTATGGAATAATTATGTCTTTAATGAAAATTTTATTTAATTAACACAAGAAATAATGCAATTTTTTTTATCAAAAATAATTATTCTTGTTCAATTTGGGGAAGAGCAGTAATGATAATTTATGATAACTAAAATATGACACATATACTTGTGTTTTCAAAGTATTTAAAAATAGCGTCAATAACAGTACCACTGTTAGTTGTCGAAACATTTCGATTTGTGTTCATTTCGAGCTTGAGTTCATCATTTAAAAAAGGTATGAGTGGCTCGGCTTCTAGAAAACTGAAGTTAACTTTAAAATCACCACTCAAAATCATGGGAAGTGAGTGATATTTTTTATTTAAAAAGAGCAGAACCCCCTTCGGTGTATGGTAAAAGTAAAAAATGCAGGAAATCTTTAATTTTTTGAACCGTTTGATTCGGAGAAATGTATACGACTAACGAAATCAATGTTTGTCCATTTTCAAATAAGCATTCTGCCTCACATATGTCCCCAATATTTTGACTAACAATACCCAGTCCACTTCTATGACGATAAGTAATATCCATATGAGGAGCCACAAAATGTGAGTTCTGTTTGCGATAGATCGCAACACCGGCTGCTCTGTGGCCCGGTCGTTTAAATTGTACGCAGCCATCGAAACACGTTCGTCATTGTCTAAACACGTCTCTGCCTAAAGGACTTAGCTTCTTCACTGATCCTAAAGTGAGAAAACAAAAACAAAGATCCCACGGCCTAAACCGGGGAGGGGGGGGGGAGCCCCTCCCGAATGAAGGAGAAAAAACAGATTTTCACTGAATAGCGCACGCTTCCCCAACTTCCTGTTACGCATTTCCGTCCCTTTTCACGAAATCACTCCCTCAAATCTCCAGCAATCGAGAGGAAAGATGTTACACATAAAAAAAACTACTGGATTTACTTGAATCTAAGCCACACCCCAAATTCTCAACAAGTCTTTGTGGAAAATGAAAAATAGTGTAAAATAGTTTAGAACCTGTAACTTGCCCCATCCAACATATTTTCTTTTAATTCAATTCTAAGCCACACCTGATTTTTAATAGCTTTAATATTGGGAAAAAAGTGTAGCTTAGATTCGAGTAAATACGGCAGTGTTAATACAGTATATTTCAAAAATTACATTATTCATGTTTTTTGAACAATTACATGAATATTCTGATCAATAGTATATTCTTTAATATGTTATATTTTAAATTATTAAAATAGGTTTTTCATTAAAATAATTCTTTTCTTTAAAATGAATAATCAAAATTTAAAAAAATTAAGGCCATTAAGTTGATTGGAGAAAATTATTTTACTCACTGGAGTTCAGATATTTTATTCTCATATTTGAAACAAACATCTTTAAGCTCTGCATTAGCTTTTGCTTGAATCTTTTCTTTCTCTTTTCGCAGAGCATTTTCATGAAGTTCAAGCAACTGCTCTCGACACCTAGGGGAAAAAACAATCACAATTTAAAAGAAATAAGAGTTAATCTTCTAAGTTTGCAGACATGAAGAAAATCTAGAGCAATGAATGGCTCAAACCTCTGGGTTTATTTTTTGAGAGATTTTGGAGGAGTGAATAATTCTAGAAAATTAATATTTACTTTAAGGTGGTACATCTGACTTTTTCTTTAAAAAAAGTTAACTATAGAAATAGTCTATTCTTATTTTTAATAATCTGCAAAATGTTAGACATTAGAATGAAAAATCTCAACATCAAATGTAGACTTTACAGAAGAGAAAATCAATGTTTTAAATATAATTTGCAATAAATTACGCACACATGTTATACAATTTAATGCACAAGAATGGAGAACAAATATCTAAAAATAGCACAGATGGAAATAATTTTAATAAGATATAATTGAATATTTTGTAAATATAGTATATTCTTATAAAACCTATACCTTTACAATAAAAAAGCTACTTAAAAGATAATATGACTATAGGTGACACATTGTTTCTAACTAATTTATAACCAAATTAAATTTTATATTATGGGACTATTTAATGTTTCAAGTGAATTCGTGGTTACATTGATTTAGCTTGAATGATGAAAAAAATACACATGAAAACAATAAATGTTATTAAATTCTCCATCCCTTAATCTTAATTGGATTCTTAAACTGTTGGATCAATAAACAAACTGATGTAATAGTAATTTATTTGTATTGAAATAAAAGTCAATAAAGCTTAAAAAGAGTAAAACATTTTTTAATAAATAATAAATATATTAAAATATAGTAAAACAAAAATAACTCTTATGCAGTTGTGCAAGCAGCAATAAGCACCTACACACATTGCAGCACTAAATCATACAGATTCTGAATATCATGCTGAGGATATCAGTACATTCTTTTACTGAATTTCAATCTCATTATCATGCCCAAATTTAAACCATACTTTCTGACCAATGAGCAATATGAGTATGTCCTTGACTGATATAATCTCAAATATGTTCAATGGGCGACATATCAGGGGAATGTGTATTAATAAGGGTTATACATTCTGAACAACACTGAGGCAAAAATTGTTTTCTTAAATTACAGCTCTGGGATTGTTTTGTAGAGAAGAGGTAGAATCCTGAGCCCCATAACTTCTCTCATGCAGTATTTTCTTCAAATTTTGCATGATTCTTTATTGTTTCACAAACAATAGTGTGTGCTTACATAAGTATATACAATAGTAGCCAAAACTGAGGACACTTTTTGAAATTTTTGTTTTTTAAATTTGTATGCTTGTAGAAAATGTTACACAAAATGCAAAGTTGTACATATTTTAAAGAGAATTTAATACTAAATTCAATACAAAAAACAAAATTCAAATATTTGCAATACAAAAAAAAAGTTAAGTAGCAATAATTATTGATATACATTTATTACTGAGGATAACAGTAGCCTTTATTTTTTAATACAGCTTCACGTCAATGCTGCATCAAGCTGACTATTTTTGATCCCTTCCTTCATTATCACTTGATGCCAGGAAACAATTATAGCCTCAATTAGTTTCCTTTAATTTGATGGGTACCTCATTCAGACAGGAGTTCTCAAATGATTTGGCTCAGTTCTACCCCAATTTTGAGGGAAAGCATCCTGAGGTGGTCAGGGGTCTCCCACCTCTCTTCCCGTTCCACCAACCTCACGAGAGGATTTGCGGCTCGATGGCTATTTAGAGTATCCTCATGCCACAAAGGCATTATAGATTTACAAACATCCGTGCCTTCTTCGGTATTCGAACCCAGGCCCTACGGCACAGCAGTCAGCATCACTAACTACTATACTGAATGAACAGCTCAAATGGAGAATAATGCATGAAACAGAATGGGCTATGATCACAAAAGAAAATGGACTGGAATTTTAATGTTGGGTCCCCTTTATTGACAAAGTATTATCTTTTAAACAGCATATACGAACATGTAAGGCAGGAAAACCAAAATTTAATGGGAAATAGAAATTTGGTTAATTTATAATTCAGTTATCTTTATGTGTGAACAAACAGAGAGTAAGAGATAACTTAGGTTTGCCCACTTGAAAATCAAACTAATTTTGAAACATACTATATTAACCCTTTAACTGCTGATTAAAAGTAATACAATTCCCTCCTCAGTACCGTTTTTGACATAGGCATATGCGGTGTATAAGGGGGAAAAGGAAAGGCATAAATACGCAAATTTTTCTCTGAAATATGTAAATCCTTTGGAAACACTGTAAAGGTCATTTTGTTGCATTCTAAGGCCATTGGAATAGTTTTACTGATAGCAGCGCAAAGAAAAGATCCATGTTTTGGAAAGACATATATATACGTCTGGGGCATTTAACACACTGGTTAAGTGAGATGTATATAAAAGCCTGTGACACACTTAGGGGATTGGCATGACTAATAAATGTGAATTTTAAAATCAAGCAGTTTTACCTTTCCACAGCTTGTATCTTATCTTCAGCATGTTTTTGAACCAAATGAGTCATTTTCTTTTGAAGTTCTTCATTGTTTTCAAGAAGAATTTTTTCATTAGCAGATGCTAACTTCAGTTTCTCTGTAATGTCCTAAGATAAAGATAATATAAATAAATTAAATGGGATGAATGAAAAATGATAATAAATATTATGAAAAAATGCAAATATAGTTAAATTATTAAAGTTACCAGAGGTTAATTTTAAACATCTTAAATAAATCAATCACTCTTATTAGCTTTTATCTGATATTTAAAAAAATGTGATGCATTCAAAGAAGTCAAAATAGCTAATAAGTTCCATAATATTGTAGATGGTATTAAGATTTTAAACAGAAATTAGATACTAAAATATTCAATTATGGCATTTTAGAATTGATTAAATAGTAAAAGAATAATTTAATACAGAAAGTTTGCGAAACAAGTTTTACTGCAGGTATAAAATTCATAAATAATGTAAATAATTCAGCACTTTTCTATCATAAGCATATCATTCATTTTTAATGCAAAAATTGGCACATTTTGATTTGTTTTTTTCCAAGACACTAGACTTCTGTATGAAAGTCTGTGTCTTCTGTACTTACGTCAGGAAAGAAGTTGAGTCCAAATGATGCCTTGCTTCAGAATTTGTCAAAAACAAAACAAAAAGCTTCAAGTGGTATGATTGTAATGGTAAAAAACCCATTAATCTGATCAAAATATCTAATAGTACTAAAACTGATTTCTAAATATACATTAAAGCAAACTTTTTTGCATTATTACATATAATACTTACATGTAAATTTATTTTCAGATCACTCAATTCCTTTTCTAATGATTTGATTTTCTTTTCATAAAATGTTGTAGTTGCAGATTCATTTGAAGAAAGAGAATTCACTTTATCTTCTAACTCTTTTATTTTTTTCTATAAAATGATAATATGATTGAGAAAAATCTATTACTATTTGTACTATATATTAAACATAATTTAAAAGAATATATAATAAATTTCAAAACATTGCATAACAATCATTAATTTTTATCAATGTATTTTACACAAACAAATTTAATATGGAATGATTATGTGTGTTTTATGCAATTTGCACTAAATTAACACTTTCCCTGGCGTAGGCGCGATAACATGCTGAGACAAATCCAACTCTTACCTTGCAACGACGTGTTTTCACGCCTTAACCATTAATTTTTCAGCCATTTAATTGTTAAATTGCCTGCCAGATCACGGTAGGATTTAAATACCCCTGCCACCAGGGAAAGAGTTAAAATGTTTTAAAAAACCTATCTAACTCTCAAAATTAATACCTACAAATGGAATCCTATTCTTCATTTAGTAATATTAAAACTGTACTATTGCCAGATACCTACTTTTGCTTCTGCATATTGAGATTCTACTGAGTCCGCCTTTTTACGTAAGTTTTTCATTTTACTTTCAGTATCATTTAATTGTTTCTTCAAAGCATCCTTCTCTGTTCTCAAGGATCTCACGTTTTTCAAGGAATGCTCTAATTCTTTCTGTAAATTTAATTCATTCCCTCTAAAAAATAAATTAATATTAAATCTTATATTCCAAAAATTATATAATTATAAAACATTATGATTAATAGAATTCAAAAATAAAGGTGACTAACCTAGACTCAAAAACTTTTTTCTTCAATAAAATAGTTTAACATTAACATCACTTTTTAAAAGGTGTTAAAAATGACTAGAAAATAAACACATGAAACATAAAGCACTTTACTTTGGTGTGTGTGTGGTAGCAAGCAACTTGAAATATTGGAGAATAAATATCTAATATATTTATGATAAGAATCTTTCATTAGAAAAAACTGAACTCGATTTCATAAATTGTGTGATTACATAATTCTCCTTAAAGTCTTATTTATAGTAGCTTTTGCTCAAGGACAAAAACATTTTTATAAATACAAATATATTTTATTTTCATTATTCCCACACAAATAAAACAATGATAAAATTACAGAATTGAAAAAAAAACTGTTAATCACTTCACATCATTTTCTAATAATACTTTAATATTGTGTATATTAGAAGTTGCAAATATTATCCAACAAGTTACCACAGAATACATAAAAATGAATAATACAGCAATTAATAATTACAACATAAATAAGAAAAGTATAATTGTTATAAGTTACTAAATATACATGTTAAGCTAAGACTTACAAGAGAACAAAATTAAATCAATTCAAGATATCTTACCTTCCATCTAATGTTTCATGTAGCTTTCTATTTGAAAATGCCATTCTCTGAAGTGCTTCAGATGTTTCAAGCTCTGTTTTTAAAGATTTGATTTCATTCTAAAAATGAACAAATTATGAAAATTAAAATCACATTCAAAGTTTACATCAAACGTACTCAAAATTTCTAAAAAGGCTATTTTTTTGGACAAAATTATTTTGGAAACAAGAACATTTAATAAGAATGATAGTAAATAATGCTTTTTTTAAAAAAAGAAAAATAGATACTGAAATTTTAAAAAATATAGACAGATAGATGAAATCAATATTCTTTTTACAAGCTTAATATAATTTTTTAAATTGAAATTAGTAAATTGCACTAAATTCTGTTTTTATACAATACATACAATCCTGTAGAATATGTGTAAAAAAATTGTATTCATGGAAAAATAGAAGATTGATCCCAGTCCTTTCAAACTTTTATTAACACTTAAATTTTTAAACATCTTATATCATAAGAATGTTTTCATGAATTATAGCACCATTAAGGGTCCCCCCCCCTTTTGAGCAAGTTCTTTCTCTTTATGGAGAGTAATGTTACCAAACAGTTTAATAACAGCTAAAGATGTCTAGTCTGTCCAAAGCACTCAAGATTTGATCTGCAATATAAAATCTCCTTGTCATGTATCAATCTTAGTTTTCTCTTAAATTTTAACATACTTAAATCATCTTGTTTGGTATTGTGAACTTAATATCTTAATATTTGCAAAACTGTTAAAATTTCACTCTGAGGCTACAAAATCTGGGAAATCTCACAAATGGAAATCACATTACATTCCAAGTTTTTAAAGATACAGTTATAAAATATAAGTAAAGCAAAGTTTTCTTTTCAGAATTCGGGTCAATTCTGTTAAATCAAAATAAATTGTGTAAAAAGAGCTTGTTTTTTTAAAATTCCTGTTAAATCAAAATACACCCATTCATGCAAACACAGATTTGGTTGTATAAGATTATACATTCTGTCCATATAGTAATATTTAAAATTTTCTGAATTCTGTTAACATAAATGCTTTAATCAATACAAAATTACAATTTTCATTGCATTAATTATAAAAAACTAGAAAATTGAACTACTGTATTTATTATTGAAAAATTATATTGGTTAAAAGTAAAAAAAGTAGGAAAATATGAATCATGAATATAATATTCATTTGCCATTTTTTAAAAATTAAATATATACTAAGTAAATATATTTAAATTACATCAAATATTTATTGAATGATTTGTTGTTGTTGTCATGTCCTTCCCAAAGGGAAGGAATGAAAGTTGCCAGTGCATGAGGCAGGTTGGACTTCTACGCGATAGATGGAGACACCCCTTTCTCCACCTGCACAATTTAGGCATGGAACTGGAAGGGAAGGAAATATTCTCCAGCCCCCTGCACCCATGGTTTCAGCTGCGACCACCCAAAAAGACTTTCAGACTCAATAACTTAACGAGAATGTATCCTGTCTGTACTCGGAGGGTACTTGGTGGCATCGGGCATTGAACCCAGGTCCTCCGGTTTGGAGTCTGATGCTCTAATCACTAAGCTACTCAAGGTCATTTGAATGATTTAAAAGAAATAATAACTAATAAAATTAAAAATATCCAGTTAGATTATTTCAATTATTTTTAAAAAACATTATTAAGTTTTTCTGCCAACTTTTCTTAAAATACAAAATGCAAGTAAAGTATATTATTCTATTTCATTTCTTGGAGAAATTGAGATAAATTTAAAATGCTCAGTGTTTTGAAAAAATAAATGTATAACTGACAAGTATTACAAGCAATGTATTTTTATTACTGCAACATAGAAAATTTTTTCTTCATCATCTTGTAATTAAAGTTGCTTTTCCTATGGCTCTTTAGTTACTATTTATAGATGAATTATTGTCCTAACAGTATTACTTTCTTATTCACCAGATAAAAAATTCACAAAGAGCTAAATCAAAAATAAGAGTATCATAAAAAATGAGTTATTCATTTTTTTGCAAAAATTAAACCAAGGGAAATATATTTATATATATTTACTCTTAATATGGAATTCTCCCTTTCAATGTTTGATTTTTCTTCTTCCATCCGCTGAACTTGAAGCTTCAGGCGATTAACTTCTTCAATAGTACCTTTGTAAAAGTACATGTTTATGTTGCAATATTAATAAAGACCAATTAATGTACATAAGGGAAACTTTAATCATTAGATAGATTTGAAACATTTTTCATCTTTTAAACAGTCAACAAAAATTATGAGTGCATAAAAACAAGTAATATTTCTTATATGTTGTGAACCTAATATCATCCAACACAATTTTTACAAGAAAAATTCAACAAATCCCTATTTTTAAAAGCACCAAATTTTTCCATGTCTTAAAATATAAAAGACTTACAATAAAAAGATTCAAATTTATATCCCATCAGGTACTGATAAACAAACAATAATTCCCTAAAAGGGGCCCAAGCACTTTTTTATTTTGCATTCTAGTATTTTAACTATTTTCGTAAGATGTTTCAGTTAGGTTCACGTTTTTTCACATGCAATTTAATTAATCTAGCAAAAATTTTCATAATCATGCATCTGTGCTTTAATTATTTATATTTATAAATATTTCTTTATATCTTCAAATAAACTATATTTTAATTACAAAAAACTTTTTTAGGTTTAAAAAATCAGAGCATGCAACACACTCAGTAGTGCTTTAGAGGTAAAGAATGAAACAAAAGCCTTTCATTCTTACTTTCAAAATTTTTTATATACCAAAACATGTTTCTTGTGTTTAAAAATTTCAAAAACAAAAAACAAAAAAAAAATATCAGTATTAATAGCTTCACTTTTAGTATATAAATCATAATATTAAAACAAATTCTTGATGTATTTCATGCATTCTGTGAAAAGATTGGAAAAACTAAAATATACAATTTCAAAAATGTTCTACAAATATGAGTGTAATGTTTCTATTTTTATAATTATAGGCATGAAAAAAATATTGTATAATAAATGATGTTTTGTGATTTTTTGAATCACTTTCATCAATCAAAATAAACTGAATACTCATTCCATTAGACATAGTGTACTACATTTATCAAACCTTAATTTATTCAAGTATAACTTTCCTTACGTTTTTAATTTTTGTTTCCATAGAGAATTTTTTTAAGAGAGATAGGTTAAATGCTGCTTTAAGAAATATTTCATTAATTTTTAAATATTTATTTAAGAAATTAATATTTTTTGTTCAATTTTGTAATAGCAAAATTGGAATTTTTCAATACAATAATACAAATTTTGATTAAAAAATCCCTATTCAACAACCCTAACTCAAGTTTATTGCTAAAATAAGTTTCTGCATAGCAAATAAATTAGGAGCAAATTTAAAGGTTAGTTTAAGTTCTGGGCTTTGTTTTCTCACTCACAAACCAAATTGCCAAAAATTTCATAAATCTATCACAAATTTTTGAATTTCTTCTCGACAAGAGACCTCTTTTCTCTTTCAGTATTTTTTTAACAATCAAGATAACTTACAATGAAATAAATTCAGAAATGATTAAGTTAAAGAGAAGAAAAATCCCTTACAAGAATAATGAAGTAAAGAATAAATATACTAGTTAGAAATAGGCATAAAATGGGGAAAAAAGAGGGATTTTTAGATAAGCCTGGTAGAGAAAACTCTTTCCTCCACCCCTCTGATTACAAAAGAGATTGGTTCATTGACATTTGTGAATTCTAACAGGCATCACTGTGTTCTGAAAGTAGTTTAGAGGGGAAAGAAGTAATTGGTCACTATTCTGACCAATGCCATCTCTTAGGGGTTGTTCCGATTGGTGGAAGAATTGACCAGTCATCCCTCTTGGTAAAAATATCAGTCCCTTGTTCTTAATTATACAATGGTTGCTATTTCAAACAACAGTCTTTGAAGATATTAGGACTAAAACATTGTCGGCTTTGAACTTGCGATTATAATCTGGGTTCAATAGAAAAGTAGAATCAGTGAAATAGAAATAAATCAAAAATCAACAGCCATAAATTAATAATAGAAGCAAAAGTTAAACTTTAAAGGAAAAAAGGCATGAAATTAAAAAAAGAAAAATTATTTGACATTAATTTAAATACCTGATTCAAGATACTGCTGGCACTTTTTTTGAGATATTTCAAGCTCTTGAGACATTTTATTCACCCATTCAGCTTTTTCTATTTGCAATTTCTGATACTTTTGTTGTAATTCAGAATTTCTCAAAATTAGTTCTTCAGCTTCTTGAACCTGAAAATTTGTATAATAAAAAGTGAAGAACTTAATTTAATATTGTAAAACTTTCGAGAATTGTTTCATAAATTAAAAGTACATTACTGATCAACAAATAAATTAATTAAAGCTGAAAAAGGTAAGAATTTCAAATACTTATTAAATTTTTTTTCCCCAATAGATAAACAGAATATTTTAGAACAGGATGTTACTTATGAATCATATAATAAATGTCTTTGAGTAAAATAATTGCGGACGAAAAAAAAAAGAAAAAAACCCATGAAGTCAATGCAGTATATTATTTTTTTTTCTTATAAGATGTTACATAATATAAAATAATTATTAAAATGTGCAGAAAAAAACATAATAAATTATACAAAATTATCAAAAACAATCATTGGGGCAAGAAAAATTTTTAAAGGAAAAAGGAATTTAACAATTTTTAGAAGGTTTATCTTTTGATCATAAAAGACATACAGACAAATAATGAAAAAGCAGACTCAACTAATTCAGCATGGATATATAAAATACACTTCTTTTAGAACTAATTTTACGTAATTATTAACTTTAAAAAAACAAATATTTCTATATTAAATTTGAAGACAGTTTAAAAAAACTGCAGGGATTTAAATAGAATTTTCAAAAATGCTATCATACATGCAAAACACTTTTTACAAATAAAAAGAAAGAAAATAAACTGTTTTATTACTTAAAGTTAATTTTCACAGATAGTAAATGTGATTGTATTTATTTAATCAACTTCTGTTTATTCTAAGTCTGTTATTTGATTAATATTTAGCATTATATAATTTAGACGGCAAAACATTTTTAAAAAATTTAATAAATTGGAATTCAGTTGGTTAAAATTGAGGAAAAGGCTGTAAACAAGAGTATAATTACAATGCTCGACAATGTTTCATTAAATAAAAATAAAAGCATTTTGCTCTTACTTACCTTTGAATTCAACTTTGACTGGATTTGATCAATACTTTCTTTAAACTTTAAAATATCTTTTTCATGCCGCAATTTCATTTCTTCTAAGATTGCATTATGATGATCACGAAGACGAGACATGTTTCCCGATCGATTAAATTCGTTTAACTGTCTTTCAAGCATTTGAATTGTAACATTTGAACTTTCCAACTTTGCCTGAATCTGTAACATAACCATTAAAAAAATTAATTAATATATTTATAAAACAAATTTAAATTATTTCATAGCACTCATTTAAAAAACATAAAACTCCCCCTCCCTCTTTTTGCCTGATGGACTGATTATTAGCAACTTAGCCTTTGCAGATACGGCAAGTCCCCAAATGTGAGAGCCATTTCATGGTGGCACCATCTAGTGGTGATTCTTGCAAACAAATTTTGTTGCTTGAATTAATTTTAATTTCAGCTCTCTTCAGATGCTAAATATTGCCATGATTTAATTTTGCCGAGAGTGCCAAAGCCAACTTGATACTCAAGGGATTTTTCATATATTAATAATATTAGGACATTTATTAAAAATAAGAAATTAAAAGTATAAAAAAGAAAGTAGAAACTATGCTACATTTATAGACTTTGAAATAAAAAGATTAAATGTTAAATATTTAAAAAAAGAGTTACAGTAGTCATTAGATTATAAAATGCTTCTCATAAACAATTAGAATTTCAATTAGAAAATATCCATGAAATGTAAACAATGAAAAAGAACAGATAAATAAAAAAGTAAAACAATAGAGAGGGTAAGTTTATTCTTACAGAATATTTACAAAAATAAAAAAAAATAATAATGAATACATATTTGTTTTGAAATACTGTCTCTGAGAAAATAAACCTTACTTCCTCTTTGACTTTAGTCATAGAAGAAAGTTGTGATTCCAAACCAACAACTTCTCCCAGTAACTTGTTTTTTTCGTCCATGTAACCAGACACTAAATTTTGGGATTCTTGCAAGCTAGATGTAAGTTCATTCTTTTCACCTAAAACATTTTTTAAAAAATTTAATAAAATAAATAGTGCTGAAAAATGAAAATACAATATCATTTTTGTCATTTTAACTCCAGAGAGAATTAAAAATGTCATTTTAAAAATAAAAACTGATTATTTCATAGTGAGGAGATAGGGAAAGAAAGAAAACAAATTAATTCAAAATAAAAGATAATTTATTATAAATAATAATTTGGGAAAAGTTTAAACTTAATTTCCCCCCTTCTTTTAGGCAGCAGGGGGGGGGGGGGGGGTAAAGTGAGCATGAATGCAGTCATTTTTCCAGAAAAGATGAAAAATTATAAAAATAACAATACAAGAAAAATGTTTTGAATAAAGAAAATACTTCAAGAGAAAGAAAACTGAAAATACCTCCCAATAAAGCTTAATGCATCATCATACCTGCAACTGCTCAACTTCTTACTCAGAAAGTCTCTCCATTACAAAATTACCCCCTTTTCCTGGTAGAAGGAGTGTGCAACAACTTATCTTCATGAATCATAATAAATAATATGATAGAAATAAAAGCAGTTACCAGTTACCAATACAAAACATAATCTGCCCCAAAAAGAAATAATAAAAGCTTCTATTGAAATTTTTCATCAATAATTGTTCAACTTTGTTGATCTACATTGCACTCTGAAGCAACATGAAAGCTATGGGCAAGGTACCTCGTTATTTCAAACCAAGGTCAAATGATAAGGATGATACTTGAGCTGGTATCCCACTCTCAAAACTTTCCCACCACACCAACAAGAGAACCTAGAGCCTCAACAGACTTACTGCACATCATTTCCTCCCCAAAGTTGGTCTTCAATGGCCCCCAGACTAAAATTCACAACTTATCAGAAGGAATATAAACAAATATTCAACTTCAATAAACAATACAGAAGATGCAGATTTCTGACCCCTGGATTGTAAATTAATGCTGATGTACAAATTATTTGAAAACATTCCTGCTTTTAGCAGTGATTGAAAAACTTTGATATTTATTAATTAGAGAAAACAACATTTAAAACGTAATATAAAATTGTTTTTTTAGAGTCAATTCCTACTTAGGTCAACAAAGAATTTTTTATTTTAGTTAATTAAATTTAATTAATGAATTAATGTTTGAAAAAACTCTTGTGTCATTCACTACAAGTTTTAAAAAAATGTACTTGAATTTAGTGGATGAAAAAAAAAAATATTTGAAGCCAAGAAAAAATTCGTTAGAAAAACGTACTGGTGCCATCTGTTGCAGCTAGTTCGAACTTTGTCAGAAATAATGCAAAATAAATTAAAAAATAAAATTTAATTAAATTAATATTTGAAAAAACTGTGTTAACATCAAATGACATCCACTACAAGTTTAAAAAAATGTATTTGAACTTGAATGGATGAATAAAAAGTATTTTATTAATAACTGAAAATTTAAATAAAATATATAAATATAATTAAATAAATTCATATAAGGCGAGAGTGAACTAATAGTAGGAATTGAAGGACCATAGCCTCCATCCAACATCATCATAAACATGCATGATTGTGATCATCGGATAATGGTCTTTATTGCTCCATATGCCACAAAACTTATAACTGTAACAGGCCTGTCTGATGGAATGATTGTCTCATTATATGTTATAATGGGAAAATTTCTGTGAAACTGGTATCTTCCATGGAAAAAAAAAAAGACTACAGACATTAGCCTTAAATAACCAAAATAATAACTTGTAAAGCAAAAGCCATGTATAAATGTTAATTTTCATCAGACAATATTTTTATAACAAATAATTTTAGTTTAATTTAAACTAAGAGATTTGCTTTGCCTTAAATATCAAAACACATAAAGCAGAATTCAATCAGACAAATTTTAGTCAAATGCAAATATTTTTTTTAAATAAAAATAAAAGTTTACTTTCTAAGATATCCAGCCTTAGCCTCAAAGTTTTTATTGTCTGCTCTGTTTCTTTTCTATAACTTATTTCTTCTGTTTTCAATTGCTTCAATTCTTGACAAGTGCTTTCATATAAAATGCAAAGCTTCCGATATTCTCCATGCAAATCTAAAAATTATAATAATATATTATTAAATAAACACAAAAGATGCACGATACCATGCATTACTGTATGAAATATATCTAACACATAGCCAATGTTATATAGCAAAACACAGAAACAATTGCTTTGAGTAATTTTTAAAGCTACTTAACCTGTTGATATAAAATGAAATCTGGAAGATGTCAATCATTTGAAATGCTATTGCAGACTTTGACACCTCTGAGATGTCAAGAACTATCTTCGATGAAACTGTTTCGAATGTGCAAAGTTCTCCTCCCTCCTCAATGGCACCAGAAATCCACACTCACAGAGAAAGGGGAAGTTTGCATGAAATTCTGTTTTATTTTGTATGTCACGAGGTTAAAATTTTTTTATAATAAGTTTAAAAAAAACATACATACAATCAATTTAATATATTTATATATATTCTTATTTCCAGACTTAAAAAATATTAAAATTTTTTATGTAAATTATAATTTAAATTAGCATTTATGAATGATACATCATGTAGTATAATTTATTTATGAAACATCTATTTTAAATCACACTTAATATTTAACAATTCTTCATTTATTTTAAAACATTTGGCATCTAGCAAGAAAAAGTTTATAACAGATGGTAAATTAATTCAATGCAAAATGGTGCTGCATTAAAAAGTGATAGCAGCTCTTGGAGAATGTACTAGGTCTGCAAAGGTTAAATACTAATGCACAGCCCCATTAGAGAAGAAGAATTCACTGCAAAAACCATTATGGCAAAACATAATTTTTTCTTTTATAATTCCTTTTACATGCACTAAGAGTTTCAAGTTTCAAAGAGAGGAAAAAAATGATCAAAAATAACAAAACTTTTCATTACCAACAGCAGAATCACTTGTAGCTGAGATAGTAGGATTCGAGGATTTTTCATTTTTATAATCTCCATGATCAGTGACACCAGAAACACTACTGTTATTGTCCTTATGATACGTTTGTTTAGCCAAGTTACGATTAGAATGTTCAGTAACTGATGATCTACCATATTCCTCTGATGTTTGTGAATTATGCACATAATGATACTGCTTGTGAATACCACTCTCATAACTATGGTCAGATGCTTCATAGGAATCATCTGTCCTTTGTTTATTTTCATGCTCAATATCACTTTCCAAGACATCCGATTCATTTCTTTGATGTAAATTAGGATCGCCCTAACAAGAAAAGAATTAAAGTATATATTAGAAAAATTGAAAAACATAATTCTAGTTGCCCTTTTACAGATCTTCATCATGCACCATTATAAAAATATTAATGTTAATTTTGAAAATTCAATATATACATACTATGCAGTTTTTTTACATGAAAATTATAATTTAATTTTCAACATACTTAAAATATTTTAAGCAATATGAACAAGTCAATATGTATAATGCAATATTGATATTGTGTAATGAATACTAAGCGAAAAAAACTTCTTTAAAAATTTTTTTTAAATAAAGAGGAAAAGTCATTTTATCAATACTTTTAGTTAATTAAAAAAGTAATAGTATCAGATGTTTGTATAAAATATAATAAAACATTAATAAATAAAAATATTGAAATAAACAAAATAATCATAAATATTCAATTATGACATTGAAAAGTTTTTAAAAATATATCAACAGAAATGAACAAGTAATTAGTTTTGATTGGATCATGTTTTAGTGCATACCTTAATTTAGGGCTGTATTGGATAAAAGTCAAATAGAGAAAAAAAGCTGTTATTTTCAATCACAAAAAAGGTGTTAACTAAACACACTAGGGGACTTTGGTACTTACGTCACTAAACATTTTGGTCAAATCAAAAACTGTTGTCAAATGCCATATTATTCATTATCCAATAATGAAAAAAGAATACTGTGCCTGCTCAAACACAATACCCTTACTTTTAAGTCGTAAAAATTCTTAAAAATCTTTACCAATTTACTGTGCGTGGTCAACGATGTACTGCATAAGTATCCAGTTTCATATTATTATTATAAGTTGTTTGATAATCAAAAAGAAATCAAATTATAATTTCATATACTAAATTTTAAAAATAATTTATAAACTTCTATGTTACATTTAAGAGTCTTGGCGGATTAAATCCTAGTTTAATTCCCCTCTTTGGTGACAAAGAAAAAATGGCTCAAAATTATTTATAACTCATTTTTCTATATTATTTGTAGAATATGTTAATAATTTGCCAAGTTGGCAATAAATAAAGGCAAGCAATGAAATATGATCCAACTATAGCCTTTGATCAATACAAAGTGAAAGAGCCCCCCCCCCCAATTTGGTAATTTTACCATACAAATACAACCATAGTTGGCTCCCAGGTATCATAATTTTGCAGTTGAAATAAAGGTTATTTAATGAATTAAGTAACTATAATGTATTTTCTATGTTTTCTTCATTTGGTTCTTATCAGTTAAGGGGACCATGAACACACCAAATTCTGTTGAGTCATTGTGTTTGCAGTGAATGTATTTTATCAGATAATATCATTAATATTCATTTTGGGAACAATTCGAGTATCATTTTAGTATAAAAATCATGCACGCAAGTGAATGAAACAACAAACTTCAATTAATAAACCTTTATCCCAAATAGAAAATAATTTTTTTCTAAAGAACACTGAAAATCAAACTTTATATTAAAGATTATCAATAAAAAAGGTACTATCATCTATTTTATCACTTTTAAAATACATAAAATAAAAATAATCAAATCATTAAAATGAATTAATTTATTTGCAGCTCTCAAAACTGCCTAAAAATGCTTAATAAGAAATGAATAAAAGTATGCTTTAAATTAAAAACAAAGCAAATTTAAAGGAAAATAGTTTACAATGAACATTAAAAAATAATTACATACTGATGATATGGCAACAGAAGATTCATATTGTTCCGATGTGAAATATCTGTAAATTATGAATGACTTATTAAAATGGAGTGCATAAATCAAAATCATGCTAAAAAGATATATTTAAAGTAAAAAATTAATTTTGAAAAGAGCAAAGCAAATGAATGAAGCAAATTAAAACACATTTCCCTTAACAGATATAAAGTATAATTTTAAAAAAAAATTATTTTTAATTTAAATTTTAACAATTAGATTTGTGAACATATGTTGTGCAAAATTTTAAATTAATATACTAATACAAAAATTATAATAACAATTACATACAGAATTCATAATTAACAGAATGTATTAATTACTTCTGATTAGAATTTTTTTTAAGTGAGAAAAATTTACTTACATAATATTTAATAAAATTGATAAAAATGCCTACCATCAATATAAAGGCTTTTGGAAAAATTATTCAGTGTATGAAATATTTTAAGGAAGTATCAAAATAGAAAGTGATTTTCCTTGCAATTTTCTCTTTTCTTTTCTATATATGGTGTTACACAATTATTTTTGCTTGTTTCTATTTATTCATTAATTAAATTTAATTATTCCAATAAAATAGTAGTATAGTAAAATGAAATCACATTCTCAGAAATTAGGCATCCCAGGTGAGATTCAAACCCACAACCTTTGGATTAGAAGTCCAACCCACTATCCACTGTGCTACAAGGACACAATGAGCAATTTTCCTTTTTATATATGTTGTTGGACTATTATTTTTGTTTGTTACTATTTATTCATTAATTAAATAGAATTAATATTTGAAAAAACTGTTTTAGCATCAAGTGTCATCCCCTACAAGTTTTAAAAAATGTATTTGAACTTGAGTGGATAAATAAAAAGTATTTTATTAGCGATTGAAAATTTGAACAAAATATAGGGAGAGTGTGAACTAACAGCAGGAATTAAAAGTAGGTTTCAAAAAAAAAAATTAAATTTAGAGCATTTATTATTTTATGAACTGAAAAAGAACTCTTGTAAATGCTTCTTTTTAGAAAAATTGGTACTTTTCGATTTCGCTGGTGCAAATCTTGCCAAGTAGATTTTATGGGTGACAACAGATAGTATACACATTATACATTTTCACATTACACTTTGCATATAACAGTATACATTATAAAATACAGTTTATGCTTCCTTTTTCAATATTTTCCTTAGTTGCTTCTAATATAATGCTCATGGATTAGTTTGGTCCTTGAAGAATCTGACAGATTCTTCCTTTGTTCTGGGAAAATCCCAAATTTCCATTGGTTTTCATCTACTTTTGACATATTAATAGATATTACAGATAAGAAAAGGCTGTGACTTGTTTTGTATATTTGTTGGTAAAAGTTTACCAGCAAAAATACTCCATTCGGCATAGGTTGTATAATTTTGGAAGACTTAATTGCCTTTGTTGGAAATATGGAAAAGTACCAAAAAAAATTTTATTCTCCGAAATATATATATTTTTTAAATGAGTTAAAAGTAAGATGATTTGACTGCTTTGAAAATTTTTATATATGCAATTTCAAATGAATAACAAATACTTTTAATAATATTTAAATAAAGTTACATTAATATTTTAAATACAGTTGGACCTCCATTCTACAAATCTCTATTTTGCAAACTTTTTCCTGGAACAAAGAACATTCTACTACATTCTATTTTCTACATAAAATAGCCACCAAATAGCAAAGTGCATTTTGTATTTAATGAACTTTTCCTCTTGTGTGATTCGATTTTTTTCTCCTTATTTTTAAAATATATCAGGACATTTCAAATTATTCCCTCTAGTATCACATTTTATGGTGGTCAACGACCTTCATCTGATTTTACCAAGTTCCAAACTCATCGATAACAATAAAATTGCCATAACTTTTCAAACAAAATTAGCACATTTTATGAGTAATTAAATTTAAGGATGCATGTAGTAATGTATGCTTAAAAGTACTGTTATAAAATAATACAGACGAATGTATTCTTGGACAGTGTTTTTTTCTCTCGCTTTCCTTGTAGATTTCTTTTTGATGGGTAAGATATATAAAATAAATAGATATTAATTTACAAAAAAAAAGTGTAATTAATTACTTTTTATATAATGAATGTTTATGAATTTAAAACTTTTTATGTGATTTATAAAGTATTTTAAAAGATGAATCTCTATTTAACAAATTTTTCATATAGCGATCTTTTTTTCTAGGATTTAGAAACTTCATTAAATAAAGGTCTAACTGTATATTAGATATTGGAAAAAACGGTTTAATTTGAAAATCATTAGTAAAAACATACAGCTTCTGCAGTTAGTAAAATTATTTAAAATAAAAGAGAGATAAATTAAATCAAATACATTTTTTAAGGTTTATGTATATTAATGTAATTTTTAATCACACCTGTTACTGTTCAAATCTGTATCACCATCATCACTTTCAGTTCCTAAATCATGATCAGTCAGTGATTCATCTTCAGGCTCAGATTCATCTCCATCACATATGCCATCAAAAGCATTTCTTAAGTCGTTATCTATCTAAATATTGATGAATAACATTTTACAAATGAATTCTTTATAACACCTGTAATTATGTTTCATTTCTTATATTATTAGCGTTTAGTAGTTACAAAGAAAAATACTCTAACTATTCTCCTTAACACACCATCCTTCAATGCATGCTGAATATTTGCAATGTTAAGGAAATCTACATTTAAAAAAAATGGCTTGTATATTCCTATTTGTGAAAAAATTTTAATTGTGAATTCAGCATTTTAGTTTCCACTAAATTTGCCAAACTTTATACACTTCCCTAGAAGTACAAGGACAACATAAAGAGTGTGAATGAGAAACTTTGAAATGAAATGGCAAGAATTCTCTCACTATAAAATTTTTATAACAGAAAATTAGGGAAATGCAAGAAATAAAATAATTAGCTTTTTACTAATATCAATCTTTTACCACAAAATATGTACAGGGTTCCATAGAAACTAGAGAACCAAAATATTACTTTTCACCATAAATGAGCTTAATAACTATTTAAGAATATTTAATATACTGTAAAATCCGGTGTGTAACATGCACTTTTAGAACAAAAAATAAGATAGAAATTTATGGGCGCCCGCTTTATGCCGGAAATAAAAATGAGAGCCTTAAAAATAAAAAAAGATGACTATAAGAAAAAATAATAGACTCCTACATATATGGAAACACTGTTTGTATAACAGAAATGACATTCCTTATGAACTTAAGGAATTGTAGTTCTAAGAGTATACTATTTTTTTTTTAAAGCTTGGAATAGTACCTAGAATAAAAGACTTTACAACATAAGAATATTACGCACATACATTTCAAGTACCTTTGTAAAAAAAGGGGGTGCACATTAAACACCAGATTTTACGGTATATATTTTAAAGTAAATAATGTTACTTATGTATTAACATCACCCCTGTCAAATTTACATCGCCAATAGAATCCCTTCACACCAAATCTATTTTTTTTTCAAATAAAACACCAAAGATTCTATTTTTGTTGTTGTTCTCTTTTGCTGTTATGATATCAAGGCAGGATTTGTATGGCACAAATTTGGCTTTGGTGACTTTAATATGTAAATACCTAAACAACTTTTTCATTAATCATTAGCTTTTTTTTAAACTTAAGTAAATAAAATTTGTTTTATTTATGTTTTTAAAAGAATTAGGTACTTATATATTATTGCGACTGTATTGGCGACATTATATGAAATGAAGCAGATAGGAAATGAAGCATGTAGGAATCTTTCATTTACAAATCTGGCAATTTATTCAGGTATATAAATAATAAATTATTTGCGTTTAATAGTTTCAAGTTCATAAGCATATATTTATCATAAAGATTCATAATAAAAAAACATTATAAAAAAAACAAGTTAAGTAACATAATTTTGGGATACAATAAATTTTCAATCCTGATCAGTTAAATAGACTTTAAAATGTGCAGTAAAACAAAAACTAAAGAGCTCCTGTTTTAAATCTTTAATGTAAACAGTTTGTTTTTTATGACCATTAAAGCAATCAAAAACATTTATTCTAATCAGTCTATCCTGTTGAGCCGTAAATTATTTAATTTTAGGTGATTTAACATTTATGTTCATGTCATAATAAAATATATTTATGGGAAATAAAAAAAAAGTTCAGCAAAAATCTTGCACACAAATAGGATTTCCGGTTTTCAATGACAAACAAATCAATGATTTAAAAACAAAATACATAAAAATATTACACAAAAAAGAAACAGATTCATACCTCCTTCGCCAAAGTTTCTTGATCTGCAAGTGCTACAACTGCTTCCAATCCAACTTCACTGTGAGGAATGTCGATGGCAAAATTATTACTATCTATGACACTAGTACCATCATCCATATTTCACTACAGATTAAGAATAAATATCACGTAGAATATTTGAGCAACTATTCAGTTTCTTTTTTACTTCTATAGATAAATATAAAAATTACATAGTTTAAGAATAAAATCTAAGAGACTACTGAAAAACTGATGACAATGCTTGCCTCATAAAACTGACAATTTGTATTATTTCTATTTTAAAGCGAGTCAACGGGATGAACATTAAAAACTAAACTAAATAATAAATAAGTATTTAGACTGTTTAAAATTTAGGATTTTTATTAATTTATGATCTTTATTGTTTCATATGAAAAAGTTCATGTAATGGAATTAATCAATCATTGTTTACAATTTTTAGATATCGCGGCATTTTTCTACGGAATTTACTTTATTCTGTTTTCAGCATCATGTTCACTTCATGTTTCACATCACAGGTAAATATTATTAAATTAAGTATAGTCTATTTTGTTATAAAGAGCAAGTGATAAAAATTTTACTATTATTTTATTTTTCATTGTTCTTTAGAATATTTTTTCGAAGCAGTCTTTGAAAATATTTATAATTATTGTTAGTTTAAATAATAATTTTGAAAAAATTCCTTAAATAAGCCCAAAATATATTTTAATACTTTTATTAATTGAATTATAATTTACTATAAGTTAACTAAAAAGTAATGTATTTTCTAATTTTTTATGAAACAAATTTTAAATTTGATTAAATGACTCGCATCTGAATTCAAGTGAAAAGCACCAGCAATAGAGCCGTAAATAACGAAACTGCTGAGAAAAACATCTTTTCGTTGTTTATATAGTGTGTTTATCGGCATTTCCTTTTTTTCTTGTCTTGGAAACAATTGAAAATACTCATGGCTTCAAATCTCCCTGAAATTCGAGTCTATTCTCCTTCAGATCGAGAAAACAGCTCTGACAGATCAAATATATTCAGTTGGCATTCACCAAAATTTGAAGTGAGTTCATCTTATCCTGTAAAAAGTGAAAGCCAACAGCTACGTTTCTTCAATACCAACAATAAAGGCGTTAATATATATTTTAAAAGCGAAAATGTGAACTCAGATTTATCAGATTCCTTTCAAAGTTATGGACTTGTCAAATGGGAAAACACTTTCAACATGAGATCCTATAACTTAAATAATTTTCCCACTAGCACTACTAGTTACCGAACAGCTTATAGATCTCAAGCTGTTGCAATGCAGAGAGCTCGCCTTGGTTTCATTTCAGGAACTGCAAAATCTCTTGAAATACTCAGGCAAAATATGCAATCATTCATTAATAAAGAAATTGATGACATTATTCAGAAATACATTGAGACGTTCTTTAAGCCCGGTATAGAAAATATTAAGATAAACAACGGAGAAAATTCAGTTTCTGATCAACACATTCATTCAGTATGTCGACAAATTCTAGAAGAAGCAAAAAAGATGTATCAAACTACATCAAATCGAGGCACTAGTCCAGCTGACTTTGGAGAATTTGAGAGTAGTTCATCTTGTGATCAAAAACCTACTACTACCATTGTGAAAACCACAATCAAAAAAAGAAAAGAATCTGACACTGATTCTGAAGTAAGTTACAAACCTGTCAAACCCAAAAAACGTAAAGGTCGGCCTCCCAATTCCTCATCTGGTCGTTCAACACCAATGAAATTCAAAATCGAGCAAGCACGAATTAAACGAGAAGGTCCCAAGTGGGATCCTAATCGTTTGACTAGTGAAACACAGTTTATAATGGGGGCCAAAGCTAATAAAGCTTTAGGACTTGGAGCCACTAGAGGTAGACTGTATATTAAACATCCAGAAATTTTTAAATATTCTGGAGATCAAGAAGACAAACAGTGGCTTTATGATCACAATCTCATGCCAGCAACTGGTGGTAAAGCATACATGCTGATAGTTGAGGACATTAAAAATCTTGCAGAATCTGAAGAGTACCGAAACAATCCAACTCTTATGACTGATGAAATAGTTGGTTTCACTGTGCCAGAAAACATACTAAGTAAGATGAAACAAACTATGCTTGAGATGAGAACTGATACACCCACCAGAAGACGTGGTAGACAACCTGTAATAAATTCTGATGGACCCCTGGACATTAAATTTGAAGATTTCACATCAGATGAAAAGCATGAATCAAGGACTGTTTCACCAACTGATGATCTTGATCTTCTGGGCTCAGATTTGCGCTCTACAGATCCATCCCCATTCAGTTTAGGAGCTGGTTTTGATGATATAAGTCCAGCCCATGCTGATATTTCCCCAACTCCATCAGATCTCAGTGCCACTTTTGATCCTCCATTATCAGCTCCATTCGACATTGGTCCCACACCATGAATTTTGTAAAAAAGGAACTTTTTATTTATTATATTGTACAGTTATTTTGTCCATTTGGTGTGTGTTGCTAATATGTTACTTTCCCTGTATTTGTGTGTTATACAGTTGACTCCTTTTGCTAAATGAAAAGACATCACCAATTCAAAAAAAGTCACTGGATCCTGTCAATATTAATACTACTGTGTTTGAATGTGTGCAGGAAAGATATCCTCCATTGGCTGTATATCGCAGCATTTGGTGACGTTTTTTGATTTCGCGAAATTGGTTGACAGAGTATAAATATGTAAGTACCAATAAATGGTACCTAATCACTTTTCAAATGCCCATTTTTCAAACTATGACCTTAATTTTTCAATAATATATTATTAGAGTGCCACGTTTTTCTTTTAATTTGTATTGCATTAGAGTAAAACTCATAAAATGTAAATATTTTTTTATAAATTATTCATTTGTTATAATAATTTTTACATAATCATTGAATTCCAAAAAATATTTAAATATAATCAAATTGTTAAGAATTTTATGACAGCTGTGAGACTGCTATGTTTTTTATCTCTAGAATAATTTCTTCATGATTTCACTTTAACATATTTTTGAGTCTAACAATTTTTCCATTTAAAATGTTTGTATAAGATAGCATATTTGTTGAAAATTATTTGCTGATATTTTCATTATAGTAATCCTACAAAAGATATATTATTGCTTTGTGTAATTGGAGCAAGAAAAATTAAGGTACTTTCATATTAACATCACCACAGCAAAATTTGTCTCATTGGGATAATGCCTTGATATCAAAACAACAAAAAGACTTAACTGTTTTATTTGAGGAGAAAAAAAACAGTCACATATATCAGATTTGGTGGAGTAAGTGAGTGAGTGGATATTAATGTTGCACTATTCAGCTATACTTGAGGGTTTTGGTGATTGACCTCATAATTTTGAGCCATTGTCAAATGACAAGGACGACACCTGAGCTGGCACCTACTCTCCCACACCAATGGGATGACATTGAGCCTTGACATATTTAGTGTGCATCAGCCCCTTCTGTATGATGGGTCTTCAGTGGTACTAGACTCGAATTCATGACACAATGGTCACGAGTTTTTTACCTTGATCAATAGGCTACAGTGGCCACCAGATTTTGGTGAAAAATGATGTGATTTGCAAATTTGGCTGCAGTGACGATAATATGGAAGTACCAAAATTAATTTTAGCTTTTTGCTTACAAAAT
This sequence comes from Trichonephila clavata, assembly GCA_019973975.1. Lineage (NCBI taxonomy): Eukaryota > Metazoa > Arthropoda > Arachnida > Araneae > Nephilidae > Trichonephila > Trichonephila clavata. The sequence goes on from BMAO01014968.1 coordinate 43,201, forward strand.
ATTGTGTGACATTACATTAATATTTGAATAAACTTTCACACAAAATGTAAACTAACAATTTTTCAAAATTTTGTAAAAATTTGATTTTTTAAAACAGGGATATATATATAGAAAGAGAAAGGTTGGGGGGATATATCCCCTTGATGGTTAAAACAATACTTGTGTATTAGCAGCACCTCACAAATTGTGCCATTTTCCACAAAAATCTGACTTATTGGTATTTTTTCATTTAAAACATGTTAGGGAATCTTTGTTGTTGCTAATCCCAAATTGTTTAGCAATGCTTTGTTTTGATATCAAGGTACGATTCACATGGCACCAATTTTGCTGCAGTGACGCTAATATGTAACTACCATTAAAACTATTCATTACAAAACTTATCTCAAAAACTTCTTTAATTATTGATTTCAGTTGATGGAAAGTTATAAGTTACAGTTATAAAAAAAAATTATAACTTTTCTCCTATTGTGTGTGTGTGTTAATGAGTACGATTCATGTTCAGAACATTTCTTAATAGCAATAGAAGTTTTATTATAACAGGCATGTACTTATAATTTGTTATTCATATTTGTTCTTATAGTTAAAGTAACTTTAAAATTTAGAAATATCAGAAAAATGCACGGATTTTTCCTTCGAAATACACAATAAAAAATCAAAGAAGGAATGTTGTGTGTATGGAAAAGTAATGATTGATTCAAATGAAAATGAGTTACATATACAATCGGATCTCTGTTTGACAAAGCCGCTAAATCCCGAAATAAATTTCGTTTTCTAGAAAATTCGTTAAATAGAGATCCATTTATCAATATTTTTCCACTCTTAGTTCCAGGAAAAAGTTCATAAAAGGGAGATTCAACTGTATATACTTTATTTGTAAACTCTCTCTATGTATTAATTAAATCAGAAGTTTAGGTTCCTATTATTTAAAATTAAATGAATGCAGCCAAAAGGAATTTAATCTTTTCGTATGTGTGTGATAGAAATTTTGATCCCAAAGGCTGAAACATAAATGGTGAAAATATTGACCAATTCTGGAAAATGGTTGACAGAACCTTAATCCATTTTGTTGTACATAGTATCTGATATTCATTTTTATGAAGATTTATAAGTGTAATTAGTTTCATTTTCATTAATTTTAATTTTGTTTCTTTGTCTTGATTGTAATATCATGTATTATATTCATTATTTAGACTTTTAACTTTTGTTTGACTGCATAGTTTATTTTGTATTAATTTGTTACAAATTGTATGTTCTGAATATTTATTGAAATGCACTGCAGTGATTCTTTCTCCTGTGTATGTTTTTTTATTTAAATTAACTGTTTTATTATTTTGGAGATTTATTTGTCTCTGCAATTAGAATTTAAGATAATGTTTCTTTCTTGACTTGATTGTTGACGGTTTTTACCAAGTTTTTAACCATTTAAATAAAATTAAAATGTGCCAAATATTGTTCATAAAATTGATAGAAAGAGCAAGCGATACAGATATCAAGTGTTGATAGCAAAATTTATTTATCGGACAAAATTATGAACTGTGTAAGTGACAAAATCTTGCAAGTTTTCCCCTTTGAAAAAATTTTTTTTATACAATCTAACCAATGTTTTATAATAAATGACAGCATTAAAATTATTAAAACAAGAGAACAAAAGGGAATATATCAGAATGTGTATGAATTAGAAAATGGGTTTTTAGTTTTAGGATAAAGGTTTCGTTAAAGTTTTTTTATCGGTTAGAAATGTCCAGAAAGGAATCGGATGGTAATGGCTCCAATTTGTGAGGATCACTTGATAAAAACAATCATAATTTTTTATTGAAACCAAAGATGATAATTCTTATACTTGTGATTGTATTCTTATGAATTCCATGAAAATTTTATGTTTAATGGTTATAAAAGCTATTAATTTCTCTTAACCTTTTTCAAAACAAAAAAATTTTGTTCATTTCCCTTATATTTAATGTAAATGTTTTAAAATCAAATGCATTTTTTTTTACTTATGTATTTTAATGGTGTTAGAAATGTATAATTTTTTTTAAAAAATTGATACTGAAATCAAAAACTGAGTTTATTTGTAGCAAAAAAGTTATTGCTTTGTGTCATCTGACTGTGTGACCATATTAATCAAATCATTTATTATAAAGGAGCTACATCAATTTGATTCACATTTTATGACCTTTAGACCATATATTTAGACACAGCTTAAAAATAGGACACAGATTATTGTGATTATATAAAAAAATTTGTATATTGTCAGTATTAGATGCTTTTTTACAATATTTTATCAATTTTAAAAACTTTTAATATGCATATATATATACACATATTAAAGTAATTTATAGAATTAAGAACACTCAAATTGCACCTTATTTAGGGCAAAATTGTAATATATTGCAGACCCTATCTGTAATCAGCTTTCAATTAAACTTTGATGAAATAACTCATATGACATTTAATGTAAATTTTTCTTTATTACCCTGGTTCTTATTGTTGTTAAATGCTTTGTTTGATGTGTTTTCATACAGAATTATTTTATGAAAGCAGTATATATTGTTATTTTTTCTCAATTACTGTCATCAGGATTACCTGCATCGAAATAAAAAGTTGACAACTTATTTGCAACTCTGTGAAGTGTTTTAAAACTTTTCGGTTTCTTTCGATTCTTTTTATGGCTGATGTGTATTTTTCTCATCATAAACAATGACAAAAGAAACATTTTTATGGCCAATCATTTTTGAAGAAATCCAATGATTTCTATTTCACCAATTTGTTAACCTCACTGTCCAATTACACAAAGAAACAAAAAGGATAAATACTTGAGATAAAAAAAAAACACCGATCAAATAGGATAATTAAGTATGATGAGTTTAAATCTACAAGTACTCAAACACATATACAGTATACATGCTGTAATCTTTTTTTTCAAAATGAGACATCTAATTTTTAAGTAACAGTTTGTATATTAAAGGAAACATATTTTTTAGAATTTTTTTTATTTGATTTTATTTTTTCTCTGAAAAACAATTTTGCTTACATATATTTAGTGTCGATTTGAAATTAAGAGATATTCTTGGTAAGAGAGAGATATTTTAAGCTTTACTTTGATTTTATCTTTAAAATTAGCTTGTGGGTTTCTAACTTTTTAGCCTGTGAGGTGTAAATACTATCGTCACCGCACAGCCAGAGGCGTATTAAGGTAGTTGAAGGCCCCTGGCGGTAAAAGGTTTGAGGCCCATGGGCTTAAGAGTCGAAAAAGCAAAATAGTGAAAAGTGTCGCTTACTTTAAATTCATGCAATAAAATGTATTGCTAACAGTAAAACTCATCGGCTAAAGAACTTATCGGCTTAACTATATAAAAGAAAATTAAAAATCTTACTTAAGAGCTTACAGTTTTGCTATACAGCTTGATTTCTCTTTGGCAAATTCGTCAATTATTTTTACCATACCTAATTTTGTCCAAAACATTTTATTCTGTATGTAATATGGCCATGTTGTTCAAATTGTCTTTTTTCCCATAGTACTTCGTAAATTATTTTTAACACGCTTTAAAGCTGAAAAAGATCTTTCACCTGATGCATTCGATAACGTTATTGTTAAAAATATTTTCAAAAGTTTTTCTACATTAGGATTTCTCTTGCATCTCGATAAATTTCTATATAGTGAGGGTTTCATTGTATCTTCGTTTTCGTTTCATTTCTTGTTCCAAGATGCACTTAAGATTGATGATGCACCTTCTGCACTTAAGATTGCGGGTTTGACCCAGGCCCAAGTCAATGGATTTTCATGATGCAGAAAATCGACAGTGACCATGTCGTATGATTATACGGCATGTAAGCGATCCCTAGATTGTCCATTTAGCTTGAGAGCTCTCGGCAAAATTAAATCCAAGTACACGTTCGCATCGTCGGAGCTCAGGGGCCTCCTGGGGAGGAAACTGGGTGTCAAAATTACTTGTTGTGATTGGTATCCGCCTATATTGTGCCACACTAAAAAGAGATACCAGCTTCTGGGGAATGTACTAGGTCTGCAATGGTAAAACACCATTAAACGCACCATAAAATAAAAAAACCATTTAAACATTCAATATCGTCTTTGTAAATTTCCTTTAATTTTTATGTAGCTTTATTTTTTATTTCACGATATAATCTCCCGTCAAAAATACAATAAAGTATTCTAGTCCAATCGTATATGACATAAAAGGAATTCACTATGAAATTTTCCCTTCCTTCAAAAATTCATAACAGATTTCTTTATATATATATAATTTCACCAAAAATAATTTTTCTTTCTTTTACTGTCTGTGAGCTTGTCCAGCATCCTCTTCAAACGAGATCCCTGATAAATCAATTGCTCTTTGTTCCCTTTTCCACATTCATTTATGAAATTTTGAGTATAATTTTCTACAGGTTTTAGTAAGCTAGATCCTTTTACTTATATTCACACTCAACTTATTGCAATGATTTGCTAGGTAGCATTTATTCTCCGGAGTATGTATGGTATTCACAACCATGGTGATTAGGGAAGTTTGATATTTTTCCATCTGGTGTGTTTCAAAAGGAAAGTAGCCTCCAGCATTGTGGTCTTTTTTTCCTCATTCGTTTCACGGATTTCAGCCAGGGCTTTTATCTTGCTATTAAGGCTTAAATTCAACTAACTTGAAATAGTTTGCTTTAAACTAGAAATATTTTTTTATCACGTAACTTCATTTTATTTCATTCAATTTCATTAGTAAAATTCACTGATGGAAATAAATATCTCATCACAAAGAAGGATTTGTGCTACATTGACGAAATTTTGTAGGTGTGTTTATAAATCTGAAAAATCTTTGATTCACATTTCTCGTTAGGCGCATAAGTCTGCTAATGGTTGCTCCATGTGGAGGATGTGAGTCAAGTGTACGATGTAGTGAGTTGATGTTAGTCCAAAATGACTTTAAGATGACGAAGAAGCCATTATGAACTGAGTTTAAACGAAGTAGTACAATAGAGCTAAAAAAATGTGGATTTTCTTTCCACGATATTACAGAAGGAAGGAATGTATCCATTGTCCAAGATTTTTGGCCGCAGTGGACCCGGGAAAGCACTACCTAAAAAAAAACTATGACTCAATCACAAGAAGATTGCAGTGTTCACCACATGGCTGGGTAATATAGTGCATCTACAGCAGAAATTACAGTTTTTTCCTTGCACCAGAGTGACACAGTGAACTGTAGCAAATCAAATGGTTTGAGAAATAGCTCCCAGTCAGACTACCTGTAGTGTTCATGCCATTAGCTCTAAATCATTGACATCTGTGACTTCGGTGATGTCACGCTAGAGATCATTGGAGAGCATAGTGGCAATGTGTTGTGTTCTCTGATCAAAGCTGTTTCTGTAGGGGGGCTAGTAATCCAGTGGCATAACGGAGATTATTAGGGCCCCCTGCAAAGTCAGGTTTTGCCCAAGCCGTACTTGGGGTCATTCAGGCTATAAGCCCTAGAATCCTGGCAAACTCCCGCATCGTTGGGGTTGAGGTGTGTACGTTACGTCGCTGCAATGATGGCTGTATATTGGTTGAAAGAAGATCAGGTCAGCGCCTACAAACAATCTTTCTGCCACCTGGATACACTGGGCCTGCACCTACAGTTGTGGTCTGGCGCGACCAATTTTCTTTGATTGTGGGAGCACTCTCGAGGTTAATTCACACACTCCGACTGCAAACTTGTACGTCAGTCTGGCGATTCTAACTGTTGCACTGCGATTTATAAACATCACTCAAGGAGTGTTTTCCAACAGGATGAAGTACCCCTTCATACCCTGTTGTAACCGAACATGCTCTATAGGATGTCAACGTGTTACATTGGCCTGTTAGATCACCAGAACTTTCTCCAATCATGCACGAATGGGACATCATTGGACGGAAATTATAGCTTTATCCACAAGCCGAATTAAACAACCTTATAATACCAACTAAGAGCAACAAGCACGAGATTATCCAGTACCTGTACGACACATGGCATGCACGTTTGCTTGCTTGCATTTAAAATCGGCATTTACCGGTTTTTAATGTATCCTCATTTCACTTTTGAAATGGGTCTACTCACGCTTACTTCTTTAAAATTTATTCAATTAAATATGTTACTTATATGTATTGTCGAAGTTTCATTAGTCGACAATATTTTTTTCTTGATTTTGGAATTTTTCCCCATGAGTGTAGAATGTACCCGAGAGTATTTAAGCGTGGCTGTAAACTAAGAGCTAACTTGTTTGACTTGAATAGTATTCATTTGTTGAAAATAAAATTTGAGCAAAGAAAAACGCATGTGAAAAATTTGTTTAGACTGCAAGAGCAAAGATATACGGAAAAAAGATGTCTAGAGATGCTACAAGACTCCAAAACGGCAAAATCACCAGGGTTGCAATATCGGATCAAGATCTTTTTGCTACACGTGGAATTTATAAGTGAAATCCAGTGGCGTAACGTAACCCCCACATTGCGGGGCCCCAGGGACTTTAGGGGGCCCAAAGCTTGACTGATACTAAGTACATATTTAGGCTTGGGGCCCAAAACCTGAGTTTGCAGGGGGCCCTAATATTCTCCAATACGCCACTGATGGAATCCGTCAAGCTTGGGGCCCCTACCGGCGTTGGGGCCCCTGGCAGCCGCCAGGTCCGACACCCGCTTAATCCGCCTCTGCGCACAGCTATCAAATTTTTTATATTTTTTGTGCCTTTTTTTAAAAAATTTTACAATTAAATTTTCTTTTTCTGGAAATGGGACATATGGTTACATTAGGTATATGTTTGTGTAGATGGCTATAGATTGTGTAATATATAAGGATCGCCCAAATGAAGGTGGCATTCCAGTCGGTTTGATAAATGGTTTCATGCTATTAATATAAATTTGCATACAAAGGAAAGAAGTTTTTCAAACGTAACAGATTGGCTAGATGAAGTCACTTTGAAGTTGAAACAAGTGTCCCAGCTTTCCACGGCATGACAGTTACCCTGGCTGAAAAAGCTCCAGTTTTGGTTGTGGAACCAATTTTCACCAGCATTTTGGAATTCATTATCGTCAGGAAATCGCCATCTAATCAAACTTTTCTGAAGTGGACCGAAGGTGTGGTATTCACCAGTGGCGTAACAAAGAATACCAGGGCCTCCCTTCAAAGTCAGGTTTTGGGCCCCAAGCCCAAATTCGTACTTGGCATCAATCAAGCTTTAGGCCCTCTAGAACCCCCCCCCCGCAATGCTGGGGTGTACATTTACGCCACTGGTATTCACACGGTGAGAGGTCCGAGTTGTTAGGGGGATGTTCGAGAACCTTCTAGCGGAATTGCCATAGCAATGCTTGGCACAGCCACATGAGGAGGAACATTATCATGCAAGATGATTATCCTGCCGGACAGCATGCCACGTCAGCGGTTCTTGACATTCTTTCTCAGTTCATGCAATGAGGCACAGTATGTGGCAGCATTGACAGAGTCATATCGTTTGGAGGCATCCATGATGCAAGCGATGCCTTTTTACGTGCTCCCGCTCTATCACACACGCATCTGACGGGATCTGACGATATCGTAGGCATTACCCTCTGCACCCTCTATAGGGTTATGCTCAATCATCTTTCTCTTCAAATTGTGGAGTTATTATAGCAATGCCACTTTCATTTAAGCGTCCCTTTAATATACACAATTTATACTAAGTGCTAAAAAAACTGAGGATGTGTATTAACAGAAAATACTTTGTCATCTGATGTTAGTTCATCAAATTTTAGTACATGCCATTTCACATCACCAGGTAGAGCTTAAATGCTAATTAGTGAGGTCCTGTGCTATACCAGAGACGTCTTAAGGCATGAGCCAACTAGGCCCAAGTCCTTGACGACAATGGGGCCTCTCGTCTCGTTTTTGACTAGGCCTTAGTTAAATCATGATTCGAATAATTTCAACGTTCAAATGCTCTTTCCAGTTGTATTCTCCGAAAAACTGAGAATATTGGACAATATGTCATTTGGCTACATGTGAGGGCCGTCATTTATGTATAGACCTAGGCCTACCTCCATACATCATCATTACTTATTCAGTCAAAAGGTGGCTGTTGGTAGAGTCGGTTCGTGCGATTGTATGCCATGCACATTTATTTGTGTGTATGAGTATTTGAAAACGTGTGCTATGTACCGTATACTTTTAAGGATCATAGGTGCGGCCTGCATTTATGTAAAGGCCCAAAACTTACTTTTGCTAAGGGGCCCAGGGCCTCAAGAAGTCTTAAGATGTCTGTGCTGTACTTAAGTTAACATTTTTCATTTAATTTGATAACCAGCTGAATTATAAATTTTTTATAGTACTTTCAAATGAGTTTTATCTGGAATTTTGTTTTACTGCCTCTTATATGTCTCTTATACTGTCTCTAATATTCCTTGTTATTGGCTAACAGGGCTGGGATTTATGCTTTTTGTACCTATGCCCAAGATTAAAGTTACTGCTTCTGCCACTACCCTCACTGGAATACCACCCACAGAAGATTACCATCTTTACTCATCAAGTACCCATTTTTTTTACTTGAAATTCCCTTTTTTTTATTAGTTGCTTTTAAGTACATTGAATAAATTATTTATGTAACTGAAGCACAGGTTTCATTTTAAGTCTGACTAAAATGGGGGGGGGGGGGGGGGGAGAAACGTATTGCTACATAGTAAGTCAAAAATAAATTCAAATGGTATTAAAACTTCAACTTTGAAAAGGTCTTCTATTTGTAAAATATGAAATAATAATCACCCTGTAATATATAAATGGTTAGCTAATAGATAAAGACAAAAGTTTATGAATGAAAATTTTTTGAATGCAAATAGTAACAAAGACGAATCCACAAAACTTGCCAACGATAAACACTGACCGAAAAATGGTGAAGTGTGTTTATATTTTTTTGGTTATTAGATTAAGCATTTAAGACTGATTGTATGTTTGGATATTTGTAATAATTGCTAAATATTTATTTTCATTCCTTAAGCTTTTCCCTGTTTTATATATAATTCTTTTTATCTATGTGTGTCATATTTTGTCCTCTCATCTTGTTCTATCACTCTTGTAATTAATAAAAATTCATCTGTCTCTTATATTGTATTTATCGTAATTCTTCTCACCTAGTTTATAATTGTAACACAATTAGTCTCATAATAATATCATGAAATTGTACTTGTAAAAAAAATTTAATGTTTTTATTCCTCTAATTCGCATTTTTGAATTGAAAAGTTGAATTTTTTAAAGAAAAATTAAAGAATTTTTTAGTGCTTGCTTATTATACCCCATCCATGCAATTTATTGACACTTCTTCTGACCCTGTCTTCAGAGACATTTGAATTTTAACTGACACTCGTGCTTCTATGCAGCATCTTTCTCGTTGGACAACTGTTGGGGATATGACAAGCCTAAATATTCAGGATATTGTGGTTTGATTTTCTTCTAGACACTCTATGTACTTTCAATGGGTTCCCTCCCATATTGGATTGAATGGTAGCTTGGCCGATAGTTTGGCCACGGCTGACACCTTGCGGGGTGACACTTATCTAAATTTTGCTGATGTCTCCTCAATTAAAAGGTTGGAATTAACTGCACTTTGAAGAATATCCATTGCTCACCCTTGGTACTTTGGAAAAAAACCTCGTTGGTGTCACCAACTTAATATTTCTAGGGATCAGCAGATGGCTCTATCGCGCTTTTTTAGTGGCCACATCAAATCTCTTACTTTTCAACAAGGCCAGAAATTCTTTCCAGAGTGTCATAGGTGCGAGGCTGATCGGGTCTCCTCCAGTCATATTCTTAATTGTTTGAGTTTTACATTTGACGAGGTTTTAGGAAATCCTATTTTTTTTTTCTAGATTTTTTTGAAAATTTCTGGTTTTATGCAGTGGCGGATTAAGCGGGTGGCGGACCTGGCGGCCGCCAGGGGCCCCCAGTTCTGGTAGGGGCCCCAAGCTTGATGAGTGCAAAGCCCAGCGATAAATCAACCACGCCACCTTGGAACAAGAAATGAAAAAAAGAAAACAAAGATACACACAATGAAAACCCCGCTAGAAATTTATCGAGATTTTAAAAAAAAATCCTAATGTAGAAAAACTTTTAAGAATATTTTTAACAATACCGTATCGAATGCATCAGGAGAATGATCTTTTTTAGTTTTAAAACGTGTTAAAAATAAAAGGGAGAAATCGAATAACATGGCCATATTATATACAGAATAAAATGTTTTGAACAAAATAGATATGGTGAAAATAATTGATGAATTTGCCAAAAAGAAATCAAACTGTAAGCTCTTATGTAAGGTTTTTAATTTTTTTTATGTACAGTTTGTATTTTTCCTTTAGTCGATGAGTTTTATTATAGCAATATATTTTATTTTGAGAATTTAAAGTAGTTGACTCTTTTCACTATTTTAGTTTTTCGACTCTTAAGCCCATGAACCTCAAACCTTTTACCGCCAGGGGCCTCCAACTACCTCAATCCGTCTCTGGTTTTATGGAGATGGCGTAGCTGAGCTACACCCATCTGGGATGAGAAACAACAACCCCATCAACCTATTTCGTCAAATCCAAAGACATCCCCAAATGCTGTCAACTTCATATTATAGTGTTGCAACATGCGTGAAGGCGGTTATGCAATATTGACAGCATATCGAGGCATTTGGCGATGTCTTTTTATTTGACGAAATTGGTCGACGCTGTAACACCTAAGTACCAATTTTTTCCTCGAAAATGTTGTTAATTACTGTTTTAACAGGCATTTTAAAAAAATTGTTAAATTATTTTAAAGTGGGGTATTTTTTATTTCAAAATAAAGATGAATCCTCTTTTATTATATTTTTGCTTACTCACAATCAACAGTAAATTTATGAAACAGATTTATTTAAATATTCGTATCAAAAGAGCAGTTTCACTCATTATATGTATTTTAATAAAAACTTTAGTAAACATAGTCGCGACTCTCGTTAATTCAAACCTTCGGTAATGCGAACCTCTCGTTAATTCGAAGTATATGCTCGTTTCCTAGAGAAACTCTTGATGTTTTGAACTAAAACAATACGTTTTAGTACACTCAATATTTCGAAGTAAAATCTGTGGCTGACCAGACTACAACACGCAATACTTCAAAGTTATCTTATAAAACTCTCGACAATTTGAACACTCACTATCATGTACAGTCTTGCAGCAAAAAACAGGTTGGAGCCTACAAGTTTTATTGCCTCTGTGTGTCTTCCCTGAAAAAGCTAAAATTGTGGATTTGGACCTCGATAACACAGAAAGTAATCAAGACGAATCGGAGGGGTTGACTCCGATAACTCTGACAGAAGCTTAAGTGTCACTAAACAAACTATATATAAGCAAATATTTCTTTCAAAATCATGTGGACGAGGACGTTTTTCAAGTTTCATTTATTCTAGAAAAATCTATTGACAAAGTTAGATTGAATGCTATAAAACAAAAAAAAAAGAGATAACAGATTTTTTTTTATCAAAAAAGATTAATCATGTACAGTATGTATTAACTTCTGTATAATATTTATACTGTATATATAATGTAAACTTTTTAAAAATACTTTAAAATAATTATACATACATATGTATAATTGTTGTTTTATTACATAGTTTTAAATTTAAATGTGTTAGAAAAAAATTTCTCTCTGTGTGTTTTTGGAGTTTTTTTCGACTATCTTGATAATTCGAAGTTTTTCATTGGTTCCTCCAACTTCGAATTATCGAGAGTCGACTGTATGTCATTGCATACTTTAACGAGTTTAATTTTTTTAAACTATCAAATGTTATCAGTAAGTGTAATAACTATAAAATATGAGCTGATGAAAAATGGTGCATTTTTTACTTGTCTTCGATGTAATTTCAATAAATTGCATTCAGTACTCCCTTTATATTTTAATAAAATCTCAGGTACAAACGCAAATTAGAATAAGGCATGGAACTATTAATCGACTTTCAATGAAAAACAATATTTCATAACAAATAATTTCCTGCAGGAAGCTCGAAATTCGTGGAAAGCGTCTTTGTTTACTTGCTGAAGTTATCTTCATCTATTACCTCTGTACAAAGAAAAGAAAATCATTAATACGAATATAAATACAAAAATCTTAAAGAAAAATGAACTTATATGTAATAACTGAAATATATATAAAAACCTTTTCATTTTGATCTCATTTCGAGCAAGCACATTTTCAAGGCGCATTGCACGTTACAAAATAAATTTCAGAGCAGAATTTCTCAACCTTCTTTGTGTTTCATTGATCCTTTTCCAATAATTTAAAAGTCATGGATATTTTTTTTCCAAAAAGATATCCTGTTTCCCAAACCTCTACTTTTAAGAACTCTTGTGCACGTGTGTGGTGTGTTCAAAAGATATCCCACCATATTTATAATTTTCATCGGTTTAAAAAATGAAGCGCAGTTAGGTGTACACATGTAAGCAATCCAAACGCGCATTATTTCTGTCTGAGGAAGCTATTAATCACCGGTAGACCACCGATGAGTGAGGAAATATGAATGATCACCTTCGGATTTACATTTTTCATCAGATTATTGCAAAAAAAGAAGATTTCAAAAAAATTGTGTAAGGTTTAGCATTAGTTTTGAGCACAGAGAAGAATAGAACGAGATGATATAGATTAGATATGCGCTTCTGATAGTTTGAGAAATCGTTGTGGAAAATGTGCAGTAATGTAAGGCACAGTAATGGGCCTGAATACGTTTTTTATGGATCAACTTCAGAAAATTTTTAACAATCTTGTATGTTTTGCATATATGTAAACAATGGAAGTGAAGGAATTGAAAGAAAAACAGTTAGCTTAGTAAAAATAATTGTTTATGTGCATGGCCTTTCTGATCCCTTTCCATTAAAAACTCGTCTTGAGAAATAATGGCCTCGAGGACCCAAAGCCCTCACATTGTGGTTGGGGATATTACGAGAGAAGATTCAAGGGCCGAATCCTCTCATCATTTGATTGTGGTTAAAAATCAAATGGTCCATCGCAAGTAATCCTTTTTGTAATTTCTAGAGCTGTGTTAACCCCTTAAGTGGTTTGCTCGTACACCGTACGAGCTACCGAAATTGATCAAAAAAATATATACAAATTTTGATGAAGAAAATGACAAGTATTATCATAAGTATTACAGTGAATAAAAATTAGAGTTACAATAAGCGTACAAATTGAAATCCACCTGCCTCCAAACATTTTTGAGCACGACACCTTACATTGTTGACAGGAATCGAGTGACTAGCCATTTCGATTTCATAGCACAGTTTCTGTGCACGGTTTCTTGCTGCACACCACATTCTCGAGGTAACCCCATAAGTACTGGCGTAGTTAGTTCCGAGTAGCCCCTGTATCAAATTCTTTCGGGGCTCTTTTTTAGATATAAGAACCCTGTTAGTGGGACTGTAATTACACATGTTGGGGCACCTGTAGCTTGGGGGCTCCGTATCATTGATACGTTGGTAGCTACGCTTCTGCCCATAAGTACAAGAGATCATATCACTTGCGAAACAAAATTTGTATCATTTTCAACCTGCGCGATGTACTATTCACAAATCAGATTTCTTCTGTCTGGGTCGTTCTTTCACAGTGTATGTAACCAAAAACGTCTTAAGGCTCTTTGAGGCCCTGGGCCTAGAGAAATCTTTTTTTTAAGCCTTGGACCCCTATGCAAAAGTAGGCCCAATCTGAGATCTTTAAAAATAGACAGTATACAGCATGTATTGTCAAATACTCGTTTATACGGTAATTTGAAACAAATAAATGTGTGCACGACTCACAATCCTAAAAACCTAGGCACAAACTGGCTCGACCGATGACCGTGTTTCGACTAAATGAGTTGAATGATTGTTTATAGTATTAAGCCTAGATCTAGACATGGACAACGGTCATCACATAATAATACAGTCTTACTACTTTTCCCAGTTCACATTCAGTTTGAAATCCCCTGTTTTTCGGAGAATATGTACGGGAATAATATTTGGCCACATTAAAATTATCTGGATCATGATTTTATTAAGACAAGAGTCGAGAACAAAACGAGGCCATCGAGGGCCCAGGCGACCCATGCCTTAAGACGTGTGCCTGTGCGTAATAATTGAGATACGTAAACTTTCCATTTTGCCCTTTGCAAAATAGGGCTTACGCTAGTGCCCCTCACGCCTGTTTCACGTGCACATTGTGATGTTGATATTTGTGGGGATCGTGTGAATAAATCTAGCACTCCAACAGAAGACGCCGCTTCGCTTGTTATGTGCTTGGCGGAATGATCGTCCCTTATGCATATCTTTTATTGTTCCATCAGTTTCAAACTTATCTCGAATACTAACTATGCTTAAGTGTGTTGATGGTTCTGTTTCATATTGTTGGCTCCAATCTCACCGATATTCTCGAACTTCAAATACTATTTCAAAATGCATTTTTAGCTGCTCGAAAGTCAGAGGTGCTTGTGCCATGGTCTCATTTTCCCTACTAAACCACCCCCTCAGGGGGCTCACCTTCTTTAGGTGAGTACGGGTGTCACAATCCCGAGGTTCCCTAGTGATCTTTTCCTTTTCCCACGGGGTTTACTGTCTTTGGTAAACACGGGCTCCACGAACCCGGGGTACCCTAGTGATCCTTCTCTATTTTCGACCCTCTTTCTTGTCATTCAATTCATTCTTTCTTTCTCTCTTGCCGTCTAGACCACAGATATTAAAACAAATGTTTGGCGCAGTATAGCCGAAATCGGCTCTTGCGCCAATAAATCCCCAAATCACTCACTCACTCACCCTACTAAACCACTAGCGCCATCTGTCGCTGAACTATTGTTGAACACATCGTAACACTAACGCCAACTGTTAATACCAGCACTTGCAACTTAATCCCACAGACAATGCGATCTCAAATTTATGGCATTAACATATACCCAGTCTTAAAGTGTGTATAAATTTTTTTGATCACCCCGTTATTTTATAACAAAATACGACAGACATATGATGTGCATTTTTTTATATTGCTTACTCAATTTAAATATCTTTCATAACGAGAAACAAGAAAGCTCTAATACTTACTGCAGAGTCCTTCATAGTCGGACTGAATTCCGTATTGTGCACATGAAGATCCACAGCATGTGTTAGAAGGACATTCTGAGCATGTGTCTCCTTCCTTGTACATTTCACCTCCCATCATGTTTCCACTGAAACAAAAAGTGTATCATTTTATACATGTTTCCAATAATATATAAATTTTTGAATTGAGATTATTATTTGTATCAGTTATTAAATAATTTCACCAAAGCAAAAATGCAACAATTCAAACATTAAAATGGAAATTACAATGCTTAATATTAAGACAACGCAATCTGCATTTAGATCTTTGATAAAAACTGTGAATTATTTTTAAAATTTTAAAGAAAATAAACGTTAAAGATGCATGAAATTTATTAGCATGTCATAATAATAAAATGTGCTTCTTACGCTGGGCCGTAGTTGCATACAAGGTAGGTTTTGTACCACTTTTTGTCTTTAAACACAGCCTTACCACAGCCAACACGCCATGAAGTGGCCCATACCACCTGAAAATAGAATTATATAAGATTTAGGACCTCCCGTAGGGAGGTTGATGAATATTTAACCTGTCCAGACACAAAGTCCCCACGTTGGCCTGGCATGAATGTGTAAAATGGGGAGCCAGCCAGGCGTCGACATCATAATTCGATCGTTTCGAAACAATGGAGTATAAAGGCTGCAATTGACGGACCTTGCGTCGAACAGAATAATAGGCAGCCAGAAAAAAACCGTTTAAAAAACAACTTAATGACTTTTCAATTAATTTAGAGAATTTATGACCAATTGAATTGAAAACTCAAATTTTCCGAGCGCCAATTCCTCTCTAATATTAGCCTCGTTCTTGGCTTCTCCATCTCGCGCGCCAGCTTTCTTTTTATCTGAGGTCGAGGCCTTCACTGTGTGTGTGTGTGTGTGATATCTTTCGTCTAAGTCAAAATCATTTATTCCTTTTTTTTTGCCAAGTTTATTACAGGCTTTAAACAATAAATGCATTACATATTTTTGCCTTTTCAGTTATCGTAAGGACAGGTAAAAAAAATTGAGAAATCATCTTTTTTTTTTATTTAATAAAATTTAATTAGGAATGTGATTGGAGCACTGGAAATTGTATAATTAGATTATACTTGTTTCAGTACTCTAATAATTAAATTCATAGAGCAAGTTTGCATCGTCAGAGCTCAAGTGCCTCTCTCTGAGAGAAAACTGAGCGTGTAAAAATTACTTTCGACAATTGGTATCTCTTATAGGGTGCCGCACTAAAAAGTGATACCAGTTCCCGGGGTATCTAGGTCTGCAATGGTAAAAGTACCAATCTGTAGCCCCATTGGAAAAAAGAAAGAGGAAAAGTACTCTATTCTAATTCTTTTGTGAGCACATATATTCGTACTTTTATAATTTTAGTAGCTCATTCAAATTTTAATCTATTTACTTCCTGTTATGAATATAATTCATTTTACCTGTTGTTGTTGCTCATGCACCTGATCGGCAAAGGCTAGATCGAGGCCCATAAATTCATCGCGGCAAAGGGCTACATATATGCCTGTCGTTATCCGTAGCTTTGAGCAACGTACAGATGACAGTATGATTTGGCTCGGTTTCATCCCTATTTTGAGGGAGAACGCCCTAGAAGTGGTAAGGGCCTCCCACTTCTCTTCCCCTTCCACTAACCTCACAAGAGGACTTGCGACTCGACTTCTATTCAGCCTACTTGAAAACACTACTAAGCCTATTTCCACAGGCTACTTAGTATTAAATGTGTGCGTGTGGCCACGCTTCCGATTAAACATTATAGGATTATAAATGATTTTGGTTTATATAGTTTTCATTTATAATGTGTGATTCTACTCGTGTTTTTATTTTTTTAGGTTGATGGAAAAAAGAATTCAGTAATTGATAAATGTGTTTCAAATATTTTTATATTTTAAAAAATAATGCTTAGTATTTTAAAGTTATATAAACAAAATAGTATTAGTTATATGATTTAATTAATCGAATTAATATTGGAATATAAAATGCTTCATAAATGATTTATGTATTCTAAATATTTTATTTGCTCAAAAATCATCTTGACATTAGATGATTTCAAGAGTTGAGTGGGGTGAAAAGAACAGTCGTTAGATTAAATGTAAGAAAGTATCTGCATACAAAACTATAATTTTCTTATTAAAAAATGTTCTCTTTTTTTATTCATGTTTAGTAACTGTTTAGAAGTATCGGACAATCATAAAGTATTTAAAATTTAAATATACTATCATGTAAAGCCAAGTCCTAAACATTTTTGAGATTATTTTTTAAGAAAACTCGTTATACTGGTAGGTTTATCATGGTTTTAATTAAGCTCCTTTTGATATATGATTTAGTTCGAACTATTCTTATATGGAAGCTATTGATATTTTTTATATATTAACATAAGCAATGATAAAAACAAAAATCTTTTAATTTTAAAGCTTTTTTTTCAAAATTAATAAAAATTATACTTATTAAGTGTGTAGTTCGT
>BMAO01014969.1:0-105924 GCA_019973975.1 Trichonephila clavata
AAGATTTAAAAATTCAAATTTATCGTAACTAGATTATTCACTGAACATTTAGTTACTGAAATACGCACATTTGTGTTAAAATTATTCTAAATTTTTGATAACTATATTACTCTGGAATACTATACTGGTATCGTAAAGCATTTGAAATTTACTTCAGATCACAAAAAGAAGGGGAAAATGTTTGTTTTTTTTTTCATTTTTGAGAATTTTTTATTTTATGTACACGATATCTTACTTTTTCATAGCTGTAGAGTATGATTGAAAAAAAAAATCAACTGATATGCAACAGTTCTTCGAACATTGTACAATCTTAATATCTTAAATATAAGCCAATATAAAACAAAAAGTGAAAAATTACAAAAAAGTGTTAATGTACTTTATGTACGTTATGGAACAGTACGTAATGTACATTAAATTTTACGAAAAATAATTCATGTCAAGCATTATATATGCACAATATTATTTTCTTATAAAAGGAGTGGAATAACAGTTCTTAAAAAATGATACTATCTTTTGTAAGTTACGATGTAACTTTTCAAATATACAAAGATCAAAAAATATTCTTACATAAATATTATTGCATAAATTTTCATTAAATTTGTAAATTTTTTGTGCATAAACCTAGAAACATTGCCAAACAATTCAAACAAAAGACAAAGAAATTCTAAAATTAAAATTTTAGATATTCCTCGAACAATCAAACTGAAGGGAATTTTAATAAGCAATCAGAAGAAAAATTTTTTTAAATATTCACAGTAAAATCAAGTTGTTTTATAATTATTAAAAATTTCTGTGTAAATATTAATTTACAGGCAGAAAATTTGCAAGTTTATAGAAGAGAGTAACTGAATACCTGTAACAATGTATATTTTCTGCAGATTAAATTAGTATGAGTATTTGTATTGAGTTATGAAAAAAAAAATGAAAGTTAATTTTTTTTTTTATTTAGGGCAATAAATATTTTTTTAGAAACATGTTCTCAAAAAAGGAAAAAAAAGCCTGGAGCACAAAATAGAAAAAGGAAATTGCAACGAGAGAAAGCTAATCAGAAACTGGCGGGATCTCTTAAGTAAATATCTCAGAAACACAATAGGATTAGACGGTCAAGCAATAGAACCAGGACCATTAACATCAACATCTGGTTTGAATCTCATACTGAAAATTTATCTCAAAATGTAAATTCTCCAGAATATGATCAAGAAGAAACCACGATTGTACCAATAGAAAACTTAGATGTTGAAGTAGAAAATTCACCCGATAATAACATATCTCAAAGCAAAGATTTTGACTTTAAGTTAAGCGATCCAGCTACCTGGCCTGATACAATTCTATAAAAACTAGAGATTATTCAATTGGAAATGGCCCTTTCCGCTTGATAACCAAATATTTTCCGAGAGATAATTCTGGCAGAAAGTTTTCAAAGTCGTTCTATCAGGGCCTGTCGCGTGGGGGTTGCAAAATTGTTCACCGCACAAGGGCGCCTAGGGCAGGGGGTGCCAAATTTATAGAACTTATAGTTTTTTTATTTAATGTTACTTACATAAAAGTTGTTGATAAAAAAACTTGCAATTTTGCATGTTTTATATTTCTTAGCAATAAAATAAGATTTTATTTTTTTAAATTTCATATTTTATATATAATTTTGTTTTCGTTTCTGCGGATTGTTTTCGTTTGTGTAAAACAAATTTGATTTCCGATACCTACAATAAAAACATGTTCCGTGTGGAGTTTGCGCTACTATACGGAACATGTTCAAAATCTAAGAATTTGTAACATGTAACAACAGAAATTGGGAATGATTTGTATTGGCATAAATTTTATTCATTATATGCTGAGAAGATGTTGTGGCTCAACGTCGTTGTTTTGTTTTGCTTTTTGTTTGCAATGATATTATATATACATTTTTAAAATTATGTAGATCGCTTGGTTTTTCTTCTCCAAGTCATATTTTGCTTCATGTATACTGTTATTAAATTGTTCTCAAAACTCGAAATAAAATCTTTATCGCAGCGTTTCTCAAACTGTGGGGCGCGCCCTACAGGAGGGCGTGATAACCCTACTCAGAGACGTGAACGTATCGAGAAAAATCGAAAACAAAAGATTTAAAATAAATATCAATTTGATAAAATAATTTACAATTTACAATAATTACAAAGTAAAATACATTCTTATATAGTAAAAAATAAAATACACATTCAAAATGATATAATACGCACTACTTATAGATGTATCAGTTATGCACAAAGTATTTGATAGTTAATTTATCAATATTCAATTAAAAACAAGTTTAGTAATTACTAGTGGCGTTCCTGGACTTGTCATATACAAAATTTATTTACAAAACTTAATATTTATCTAATTAGTGCTTTTATATATTAAAGTCGTATTGCATCGTAGTTTTACCACAAAGTACATTATAATTGCATTCAGTACATTGTTATTGTAAGAAGTGGGGCTCGATGAAAATTATGACTGAAAATTAGGTCGCAAATATTGAAAGTTTGCGAAGCACTGCTTTATCGCTATCTACAACCACTCTTTTTGATATCATGAATTCCTTTAGATTCTAAGCAGGATATCTATACACAAGGGCAGCCGAATTTGAGATTTCTTTAAAATTTAAGATATAAGCATAAAAATTCCAAAAAGTAGTACTTAAGATAGAACTGATATTGAAGTTTTTTTCCCGAAACTTCAAAGTTTAATTCCTAGCATTGATATTTTGACACTGATCGCACTTGCATTGAGCTATAGAAATAAAAATAAATGAATAAATAATATCTATAATATTTCTTCATTTTTGAAGGAATGGAAAATGTTAATGCCTGTGTATAAAACTTGATTTAAATAATATAAAAAATATTAATTGGAGCATGACAGTCTTAACTTGACTGTTGCTGAGATGGGGGACCTTTTTCCTAGAAGCTCATATCAAGTAGGTGTTTGATACTTTGGATATATTGTTTCACTAACAACTGGTTCTTTCTTGAAAATATACCAATCCCCGGTCTAGAATTCATTTTACTTTATAAATTCTCTGAATTTTTCTTCATAAAAAATAATAAAAATAAATGCAGTAAAATATTCTTGATGCAAATGATACTACAGAAAAACTAGCTTTCAGAAACAGAAAGATTTGCTTTCATAATAAACAAGGAAACAAAAGTTGATTGTAAATTAATGTTTACAGCATGTGTAAATGATAGAAAGGCTGGTTAATATGAAATTTTTTGCCTTAATTTTGTAGAATTACTCTTTGTTGAAAATTTCATTTACCTTTTTGTACAACGTTTGTGATGTGATTTATATTTGCACAATTCATCATATTCTGAATGTAACACTGTGTATGTCTTGTATCATACAAAAACTTAAAAATTGAAATTTATCGTAACCAGATTATTCACTAACCATTTGGTTACAGAAATACGCACATTTGTGTTAAAATTATTCTTACTTTTTTAGAAATGTATTACTCTGGAATACCCTACTCATATCGTAAAGCATTTGAAATTTACTTCAGATCACAAAAAAAGAAAAAAAAAGGTGGGTTTTTTTGCATTTTTGAGAATTTTTTATTTTATGTACACGATATTTTACTTTTTCGTAGCTGTAGAGTATCATTGAAAAAAAATCAACCGATACACAACAGTTCTTCGAACATTGTACAATCTTTATATCTTAAATATAAGCCAATATAAAACAAAAAGTGAAAAATTACAAAAAAGTGTTAATGTACTTTATGTACGTTATGGAACAGTACGTAATTTACATTAACTTTTACGAAAAAAAATTCATATCAAGCATTATATCTGCACAATATTATTTTTTTAAAAAAAGAGTTGAATAACAGTTCTTAAAAAATGATACTATCTTTTGTAAGGTATGTGTACGATGTAACTTTTCAAACATACAAAGATCAAAAAATATTCTTACGTAAGTATTATTGCATAAATTTTCATTAAATTTGTAAACATTTTATGCATAAACCTACAAACATTGCCTAACAATTCAATGAAATGACAAAGAAATTGTAAAATTAAAATTTTAGATATTCCTCTAACAATAACTGAAGGGAATTTTAATGAATTGCAATCAGAAAAAAAATTTTTTTAAATATTCAGAGTAATCAGGTTGTTTTGTAATTATTAAAAATTTCTATGAAAACATTAATTTACAGGCAGAAAATTTGCAAGTTTATAGAAGAGAATAGCTGAGTACCTATAACACAATATAAACACTTAAGAACCAAAACATTATGACCACCCCTACATTTTCCAATGAACTCGCCTGGATGATGTGGAAGGCACGTAATCAGGTGGAAGTGGTATTTAACTGCTGCTGGAGAGTCTGAAGAATCATTCTTTCACTTAATTCTGTGTGTGATAGGAAAGGCTGCGGATCTAAGCAACTTTGATAGAGGGTAGATTGTAATGGTTCGAAGGCTCGGAATAAGTATTTGCGAAACTGCACGACTCTTGGGTTGTTCCCGATCTACAGTTGTTAGTACTTCTGTAAAATGGATGAATGACGGTGAAACCAGCAGTAGACGGCATGGTGTTAGACGTCCACACTCTATCAAAGAAAAAGGTCGTCGGAGACTGTCTCGCATGGTGAAACAAAACCGGAGTCAGACAGTGGCTTAGCTGATATCCCAATACAATGAAGAGTCAAGTAGAATAGTATCGGAGCACACTGTTCAGCGGACACTGTTGTATATGGGGCTACGCAGCAAACGTCCCACTCGTGGGCCTTTGCTGACTAAACGTCATCGCCAACTGCGCCTGCGCTTGGCCCGGGAACATCGCGACTGGTCCATGGATCAGTGGGAGAGAGTTGCCTGGTCAGATGAATCTCGGTTTGACATTCATCACGCCGATGGCCGTGTCAGGATACGCCGTCTTCCAGGCGAACAATTGCTCCCTCAATGTACAGTAGGTCATATACAGGCCGGTGGTGGCAGTATTATGCTTTGGGGGACGTTCTCTTGGGCGTCTCTGGGACGGACCCGTGGTGGTGGTAGAGCACAACATGAATGCTACAGGGTATCTGAACGTCATTGTGAACCAGTAGCACCCTTACATGACCTCTGTTTTTCCAGCTGGAAATGGAATGTTCCAACAGGACATTGCCCCGTATCACAAGGCTAAAATTGTGTTGGAGTGGTTCTAGGAACATAATGCTGAATTCCAGTTAATGTCCTAGTTGCTTAACTCACCAGATCGCAATACGATAGAACTCATTTGGTATGTCATGGAACGGCAGCTCAGAGTTCAAAGACCACCAATTCTCAATATCTCGGATTTTCGTGACCGTTGCTTAAACATCTGGTACAATCTGTCAAAGGTGGGCCAACTTGTTATTGACAGGTGGTCATAATGTTTTGGATCTTGAGTATATTTTGTACAGTTTAAAATAGTATGAGTATTTGTATTGAGTTATGAAATAAAAAAAACAGTACGCGTCAGCACCATAGCTTAGAATAGAGGATCTCAAACTTGTCATGTTTTACGATCTGGGCCTTGCATACTTAATATTGAATTTTTGCAAATTCATGAACTTCAAATGTGTTTTGGACAGTTGGTATACTGTGTTAGCTCGCTGCTATTTTAATAACATATTTCTTTTTCTATCTGCAGTGAAGTGTTGTGTGAAAAACTAAAAAATACATGTTAATTTTAAACATTTATTAGATAAAAGTTAAAATTTAGTACCTGTTACACAGAATAAGAGAGTAAAAACAAATCCTTTTATGCCGCTTTAGTTACAAATTTTTAATACTTAGCATAAATTTAGTTAGGTTTTACCTTGAACCTCCTCGGTTAATGTCCAGTCTGTTTTTTTTTGTTTTTTTTTCATAAAAAGAAAAAAATTCAGAAAACCTTTTATTTTTCAAATTAACAAAATAATGCGAAAAGTAACTTTTTATTTATCTCTATAAAACCCAGATAAATCTTACCCTTAATTAGGCAGAATTTGATTTATCTATTTCTGATATACAATTTCAATTTCCAAATAATAAAAAAAGATACTAATAATAATAGCTTTTTCATTAAATGTTTGCAATTATTATGTACCTGAGATGTGTGTGTGTGTGTGTGTGTGTGTGTGTGTGTGTGTGTGTGTGTGTGTGTGTGTGTGTGTGTGTGTGTGTGTGTGTGTGTGTGTGGTTTCAATATTTCAATTGCTTATAACAGATTCTTTTTAGTACTTTGTATTAATATTGGTTTAATTTACTTCAATATTTTGAATCAGCAGAACCAAGAAAAAATTTCACACTAAATTCTGAAAAATAAATTTCTTGAAAAAAATATTTTTTCTAAATTTTTACTTAAATTAGCATCTTTACCTGAATCTTTATTTAGTAGCAAATGACACAATGGGCTTTCGACTTTCAAATAATATATTGAGAGAAATTCATATGATGCATTCTGTAGATGAAATGAAAATTAAATTTTTTTTTATTTAGTGCAATAAATATTTTTTTAGAAACAGTTCTCAAAAAAATTAACGGATACTAAAACTGTTAATGAAAAGGACATTGATGGATTAAATTTAAAAAATTGGAGTGACAATGAAGTTTTAAAACATTGCAAAGAATTAGAACAAAAGTTTTCGGATACTAAAAATGTTAATGAGAAGGACATTGATGGATTAAATTTTTAGAAGAAATAAAATCTTTGCGATGTTTTAACAAAGAGAATATGTCACCTACTGATGTTTTAAATTATATTTATGAAAACAATCTTATCGATACATTTCTAAATATTGCAATAGCTTTACGGATTTCTTTAATCCTGCCAGTTTCGGTGGCTACTGGAGAACGGAGTTTTTCAAAACTTAAAATTATAAAAAACTACATGCGATCTACTATGGCGCAGGAGAGATTATTGGACTTGTCAATTATATCCATAGAGAGCGAAATTTTGGATAAATTAAATATAAAGGAATTGATACGAGCATTTGTAGCTGCTAAAGCTAGGAGATCCAATATCTGAATATATTTTCTAATTTTTATATTTACTCAAAAAATTCTATATCATTTTTGCTTTGTTTTGTTTTTAAAATTTATGAAATAATAATAAAAAAACAATAAGACAAATGTGTTTTAATATTATAATTTTAAAGCTTTTCAGTTCGAAAATCAAATTTTGAATACTATAAAAGAGTATTTCACATATAATTTGTAGCATTTTATAAGAGTGTAACAGAACCTCATAAAGGGGCACCGAATTTCAACTTGAACAAGGGCGCCTAATACCCACGCGGAGGCCCTGTCCCTAGTTACCGCCGTATCAATGATACGGGGCCTCCAAGTTATAGGGGCTCCAACATGTGTAACTGCATTAAGGCTTTCATATATAAAAAAGGGCCCCGAAGTAATTTTGATTCAGAGCCCACTCAGAAACCACAATGAAGGATTGGATGCAAAATCATTGTGAACTCTAACTTCATTGAAATGACATCCACTATGTTTTATGTCCAGTTCCCTCTTGTTTATAGTTAGCAACAAAAAAAAATTGAAGAATTAAAAATCATGTTGCTCGAAAATATTTGTAAAAAAAGAATCATGCATTAAATATAAACCGCTTTTTAGTTTCTCTCTCTCTTTCCAAATAAATCTGTATATCATTAAAATTAAAATTTAAAAAATTTTTTACAAAGTGCAATTTATATCTGTTAACTTTTGGAGAAAATTTTTAACAAAAATATGAAATTATGAAAAGCTGATAAAATAGTGTCAATCGCAGAAAGAAGTATATTTTGAATATTTTCGTTTTCTTCGATTATTCGCACGAAAACTCTACCTTTTGGTTTAGTAGCTCCATCTATCGGTCTTTAGCATAAACAAAGTTTTCAAAATATAAAAAATTTTATATTTTCCTTCATCTATTCGTAATGTAAATATTAATATTTCGGAGGGAATTCAGCTGTCGCTGCTTGTAGGCTTTTACTCGTATAGAAAAATAACACTAGGACATTGACGCTCAATAACACAAAAAAACCTCAACTTTACAGATCTCTCTCTGAATAATTAATGATTATTTTTTAACTATTATCTTTGACTGATCTTTTGTGAATTACTTAGTGCCTAAGTAATGATTTCTTTTTCAAGAATTTTATGGGGACAGAATTTTTCCTCGATAAATTTGTTTTTCTCAGAAAATACAAGTATCTTCTAACCGTGAGTTTCTGCACTTTTCTCTGTCATTAGTTATTATTTTGCTCTTATTAAATAATTTATTAATAATATTTTATCAAGAATATCTTAGTTCATATTATGGATCACCAAAGTGTAATAACTTATCCAAAGGACACATAAACTATCATTTTATTTGTGGGAAACCCCATCAGGACTTCTACAGACCCCTAGATTCCTTGGAACCTAAATGGGGAAGCGCTGTTTCAGAGTTAGCCAAGTAGCGATTGATTTAGACAAGGATGATACCTTCTTTATTATATCATTCACTTAAATTGCGCAGCACTCTAAACAATAATTTTTAATAATTTCTTTAGTTATTCCTTTTTTAAATTTTTTTTCAGCCATTGATGGAATTAACAAGACTCTAGTTTACGAATCAATTTAAAGATTGCAAATTAGTACTAGAAATTAGATAATGATAATAATCATAATTTAAAAAGGGGCGGGGGATTTTAACGTTATTTGATTTCC
Organism: Trichonephila clavata; assembly: GCA_019973975.1. NCBI lineage: Eukaryota > Metazoa > Arthropoda > Arachnida > Araneae > Nephilidae > Trichonephila > Trichonephila clavata. Next base: position 8,672 of record BMAO01014969.1, read on the forward strand.
TTCCATTTTTTTCTCATTTTGAATTTATGGTATATTTTACTAAACATAGGAAACTTACTAAACTGATTGAGTTATACGGGCTATATACATACATTTTTGTAACAAAGGAATTGAATATATTAAAGAAATATTTTTTTCTGTTATGCTATGTATGATTAAGAGCAAATTAGATATTAGTTAACTTTACTATTAATGCTCTTAATAATAAATTATTACTGAAAATTAGTTATTAAGTATCTATGTATTATGCATTAGTACTATTTCATACAAATGGTGCAAAATATTCTAAAATAAAACAAAGTTCGAGACACAATTATGTTCGTCTTAAAACTAGATTACAGTAAGCATCTTCGGCAAGATTTTTATGAAGTTACACAATTTTAATTTTTTTTTTTTATCAAAAGGCAATTTCTCTTAATTTTATGCAATGAAATGCATCTAACTTGATATTTTTTTCAGTTTTTTCCTAAAGCCCAACTTTTACATTCTCCATATAATAATTTTTTATTCAAAATAACTCAACATTTAGATGACTTAAGCAATAAATTTTAATTTACTTATATGTGATTTTCTTGAATTTACATGGTGTAATCTTGGATCGTTTCTGTAAAAACTTGTGCATCTAAGAATTTTTTTTCCCTCCAAAATAACAGATTTCATATTTAATCAATTTTAGTGTGAATCTTATATGTCAAAATTTATTTACGAAAGAAATATACAACGGTTAAATTCATAAATAAAATACATTATTTTAATCAATCAGTAAATCCTATTTTTTGAAATATCCAAGCTCGAATGATAAAAGCTAAAAATATTTAATCCTGCCGACCAAAAACATGCTAGAAGAATAGAGAAAATTCTGGCAGAGTCACATAAATTACTTCTCACTTTATCAATATATGAAAAGTTTCGAATTATTAAATATATAAATTTTTATTATTATGTAATTTTTGAATTACCTAAAGAAAATATTGAGTAATATTATAAAGTCAGTTCAGAAGAAATTCCCCAAATTTCTAAAAGTTTATGAAATAGTAGCGGAAATATCGAATAATTCTGGTATTTTTTTAGAAAGGTTTCATTAGTAGGATCATGGTAAGTTCATTAAAATAATAATGTTATACAAAGTTGTATTGATAATCTGTGTAATTAAAGTTCCGTATTTTTGAATTAAATGCTGTAACTACAGTAAAACGTCGTTTATCCGAATCAATTGGGAACGAACACCATTCATATACGTGATTGTTCGGATAACCGAAAACCAAATGCGATCCATGCAGTATATAATACTAGACACTATACAAATCTTGAACATTATCACATGCGGAACACGTGATTGAAAAAAAAGCAAAATAGGTGCAAAATGTCGCAATTTTACCTTGATTGTGGAAATTAATTACTTATTTTTCGCTGCACCATTGTACACCTTCGTTTTTTCAACGCAAGGCCTCTGATTCTCTTCAGCAGCAGTAGTTGAGTAGGACAGCACTCTGATTGTTGTTCGCACCACTCCATACCTGCCTCTAACGCAGAAAAGCGTCAGCATTTGATGGACCCTTGTTACTTTCGTTGCTATTGTCCTCGTCTTCATCCGTTTCATCGTTGACAGGGTCGGATTCTTATTGCACAGAAGTACCTATCTCGTCATTATTTAGCGTTTGAAATCCACAGTCTTCTGCATGCCATCCAGGTTTCTACATCAACAAAAGAGCTCGTATACACCCCATCACTGTAAAACAAACTGACCTAATACTCTGCTCAGATGTTTACCAAATCACACAGCTGAAATTCCCCAAATATCTCTCACCTTGGGTTTTCCGTCACTTTTGGTCTCACAGGAAACAAATGTTGAGCATTGAACTGTTCGAAAACGTATCCGGACTTTGGTTCGGATATTTGACGCTCCGGATAATAAACGTTCGGATAAACGACGTTCTACTGTAGTATAGTTGCACGCAAGCAAACCTTGGAAATTTTGAGTTTAAGTGCTTAGATCTATTATAATTAAAATGCGATGTCTGCTTAAAAATAGATAATAGCTATACTTATCTTCACAAAATATGTTTAAGATTTGTGACCAAAAAAAAAATAATAATTTTCAATAATTTTTGTATTTTTATTTAGTTTTAAAGAAAACTATAGCTTGTGGGTAGCGTTTTCTTTGAGAAATTTCAAGTAGTCTCCATCAAATACAAAGTTTTTTTTAAAAAAGGATTTGCTCGATTTAAAATATAAAATACAAAAAACCCTCTTTTTTATTCGATTTTTATGAAATTCCACGCATATATTTTTTCATATGAGTTTATTTTGCATAAATGTTTTTTAAGTACTCATTAATTTTTGAATTATTAAATGTTCTGCCATTCTTGCTTTCACTCAATTTTAATTGCTTGTGATTTAAAATTTAATTCTTCAAAACGCTCATTTCGATTCAGGTTTAAAGTACAAAGTATTAAATTCCCCAAATGAACTTTTTTTTTCAATTGTTAATAAACAGTAAAAAAATTTTTTTTAAAATGTTTTTTTGTTTAATATTCCTGTGCAATACTCTTTTGAAAAGACACACAAAAAATTTTTAGGGAAAATTATAGTCTTAAATATTAGTACTTTGATTAATTTTCTATTTTTCAATAATTTAAGTAAGTCCTTAAAATAATTAAGTACTTTGAGTTAATCTTTCTATTTCTTCAATTAAAAAATAATTAAAAAAAATGCAAAGCGCTAAAATTTCAGTGCAATAACCGCATAGTTATGGCACAAAAGAAGCATTTGGATGATTTTTTTACGTGGTAGAATTATCGGTCGACTGGAATGGGGACGTACCCAGCTGGAAGTATCCGAGGAACTTGGAACCACCCAGAGTGGCCTCCAGGCTTTGGCAACGATTCCAAGATGATGTTAATGTGAGTAGATGTTACAACACAGGTCGCCCCCGAGTTACAACGCCGAATGAGGACCGGTATTTGGCAGTTACTGCCAAAAGAAACAGAAGGAGCACATCATCAGACCTACCTCGTCAGCTCTCTTAGGCTACCGGTACGAAAGTTTCAAGGCAGACCGTGTACAGACGCTTAGGGCACATTGGTCTATATGCTCGTAGTCCTGTCAGATGTGTTCCCCTTACCGCAACTCACTGTCACCTCCGATTAACCTGGAGTAGAGAGCATACATTGTGGACACCGCAACAGTGGTCTTGTGTGATGTTTTCCGACGAGTCCAGGTTTAGTTTGCAGTCTGATTCTCGTCGATCTTTCATATGGAGAGCGCCAGGTACCCGTTACCACCAAGAGAACACCATTAAACGACACCGTTATGGTGGTGTAGGATGGCTCGTTTGGGGAGGTATTATTCTTGGTTCCAGAACTGACCTGCATGTTCAGAGTGTAATGATGACAGATCACATCTATCGGGATGTCATTCTCGAACAACATGGGTTCTGAATTTCTGTTGATGGATGACAACGCCCGTCCTCACCGTGCAAACATTGTAGACGAATGCCTTCAATCGGAGGATATCACCCGTATGGATTGGCCAGCATACACACCGGACTTGAATCCAATAGAGCATGTGTGGGATATGCTTGGCCGACGAATTGCAGCCCGTCAATCCCCTCCCACCTGTCTACCGGAACTTCGGAGGGCATTGCTTGATGAGTGGTGTAATATTCCTTAAGATCAGATTGATAATTTGATACTCAGCATGCGTAGGCGTTGTAAGACCTGTATTGCATCGTCCGGGAGACATACTCCGTATTAACTATCATACTAACCATGTTATACTGTTTTTGTAATAAGTTATTTTTGAAATTGCTCCAGGAGTAAAAATCGCAATTTTATTAATTATGTCAACATATGCATCTTTTTTGTCTTTACCTTTTGTTTATAATTGACTTTACAATAAGTCAATTGTTTTTTTCTGTCTCTTTTTTGCTGACTTCATTATCCTTAATTTATGGACATGAGTGTAATAATCAGATACAGTAATTTTTTTCAAGCAAGATTTGGGTCACAAGTAATATTACCGTGCTAGTTCCTGGGCCATTTGTAACTGTTTATACAATTGTTGGCCAGTATATGGTTAAATAATTGTTCGCCAGTATGTGGTTAAAGAATTCTTCGCCAGTATGTGGTTGATGAAGTGTAAGCGAGTATGGAGGTGAAAGTGTGTTGTCTCGGTGTAGAGTCTGCTAGTTTCTGGATCAGTTGTAACTGTTTATAGAATTGTTCACCAGTATGAGGGAAAAGAATTGTTTGCGAGTATGTTGGCGAAGGTGCGTTGTCTCGGTAGAGAATCTACTAGTTTCTGGGTGACTTGTACCGGGTTAAAGAACTGTTTGTTAGTATGAGTGATTTGTTGTCGAGATGGGATCTTACCTTGATAAGCAGAGGGTAAGTCTTGGCTTACAGTTTGTTACCTGTGAAAAGGACCATCTATTGGATACATCTAATGGTTGTTGTCAATGTTTCTCCAAGAAGTTATTTTACATCTTTTAGCCTGTAAGATGTTCTAGCACCATAAACGAAATGATGAATAAATGTAATATGGTGGGGAACATCCTGCAGGCCTTCCCACCCGAAGACCTACAAAAAGAAAATGAATTTCCCGACAACCACTCGAGCATTTGTTTGAGTTAGGAAATATAATCAAAAGAGTTTTGTATATCAGCCACATGCAGAAAAATGTATTTCCTACAACCACTCGAGCATTTGATCTCGAGTTTGGAAATATAATCAAAAGAATTAGCTTTTCAATCAGTCAAAAAATAAATGTTCAAGATCTTGAGATTCTCGAGCATTTGTTCTCGAGTTTAGATCCTAGCTGATTCAACAGCCTGAAGAATTACTAGCCATGTGATTCGAATATTGAAAACACGATACACAATGACCAGGGACCTTCAGGCCACCGCAAGGTAAAGTCCAATCTTTATTAAACAAAATCTAAATGTCACACTGAAAGCATAATATACAAAGTAAACAATACAAGTATAAAATTAAAAAATAATGGAGTGTTAAGGTATCCGACTGGTTGCAACAGCTTTTTTTTTAAGAAAGTGGCGATATGGGGATTTTTTTGTTATTTTTAGGTTTGCTTAGTACATTTTAAGAAAAACATGCTAAAATTAGAAGAGAAAAAGAAATGATTGTTACTAAAATGGGAAAAAATAGGTAAAAATTGACAAAAAATAGCATAAACGTGGCCCATTCTGATACCAAAGGTTTATGAACAAATTTTCAATTTTTTCATTCTAATGTGTTGCTGTTTCATTTTTGAAATGACCTTCAAGATAGATATTTTCTTTTTTACAAAAACTACAGTACTTTATCTCAGTTATTATATGAAATTGCTTAAAAAAACAGTGATTATATTCACATAAGGGGCTGTAAATTTTGTAATAAAGCAGTGATTGATAAATCTGAAGGTTAAAACAATTCTACTAGTATACAGAACTTACAGAAAAAATTTCAGTCGCGATTATTTTCAAAACTTTTTTAGCAATCACTGGCCTCGTTTGATTATTTTCAAAAAATCACATTTCGAGTAAAACGCATTTTAAAGTATGACATCCTGCTTAAAGTAATGGCATCTGCTTTTACTAAAACTTTTGTAGTTTTAGTTCTAATGAACGGAAAATAACAAACCTGGTGTTTTTATAAAGCTAATAAGAAGGTCTATAAAATAAAATCATAAAACAAATTAGTCAATTTTTGGCAAAATTCACAATTTTAGGTAGTCGGATACCTTAAACAAAGTATGGAGTTGTGTGTTTATGCAGTATAAGATATCCTTACAAAATATATAAGACAATAATGAATAGTTTGGAGCACGCATGTATTGCTCGTACAAAAATATGAAACTCGTTACATATATAGCATTGAGAAAAATAGCATTTGAAATCAATCAACCATGTTATTTATTGAAAAATGTCCATAGGATAGAGAATGAATCCCATCATCTGCTAGATACTTTTTATCATAGTATGCTGACAAACCGATTTTATTTTGTATCACTGTATGCAGTTCGTGTTTTTTTTAAATGATAGAACATTGGGTTTGCCTTGAAAAGGATTCATCCTCCAAAATTCTTCGATAATTATCTAAATTAAAATTTCGTAAAGTAGACTTTTTTATTCCTTTGGCTGTTCTTTTACAGCTTGAACCAAAAGAATAAACATACATTTTAGATTTTAATTTCACGAATTCTCTTATGGGTTCAATTGCTTCACTTTTCAAATAATCTAATTTTCGCTGGTTTGAGTTATCGTGCAGGAAATGATTTGGGGATAATTGCTAAAATCGAATATATCTGCAAAGATTGTTTGCATGTCAAAAAATATGTCCTCTGTTTGAATCGAAAGATATAATAAGTCTGTGTCCATGTAAATAAGTTCACTCCGATCTTGGTAGAACTTTTTAAAATCATGATAGTATAATTTGTACATATGCAATTTTGAAAGCTCTAGAATGCAAAAACCTCCGTAGATGGGCTTGTCAAGAATTAAGTAGGGTTTTAGCATTTTAAAAATTGTTAAATTTTCGTTAATGGGTTCGAAATATTCCAACAAAGGACTCACGAGATTATTTTTACAATCTTTTTCAGTAGTTGAAGTTCGAACAGATATTTTTTTCTTTGGTTAAACATCAAACGACCGAAGAAAGAGTTGTACAATTTTTTACAAAATGCACGACTAAACTTGTCTTTTGCCTCTTTTCTTTTTTCATTATTAAAGTGTATGTACTTCGCTAACCAAGGGCGTTGACTGAATGCTAATATTCTATGATATTTTTCAACAATCATTCTCTCCTCGATGTAAAATTGTAAATTTAAATAGTGTGTGATATAATTTTTCTTTGGATAAAAATTGGGGGTTAGTTTTTTACTGGGAAGAATGGGCTTCAGATTAAATTTGTAACGGATCTATACGTGTCATCATTTCACTAATCCTCTTGAGGAAACTTTGGGTTAATTCACAGCCTCTCAAGAAGAAACCCTGATATTTAAATTAATTTGACTATATAAAGTCTAGGTTTTATAGATGTAATATAGAAGGAGCCGGAGAGTTGTTGCGGTGATACGTGGGTGAAAATATTAGAATATTTCACATTGAGTATTTCACAAACATAGCGCGAGTTAAGGAAATAGTTGCTAAGATATTAAATTATTAGATTGAGGATCTAAGATAGATTGAATTAGATTTAGTTATCGGATCATTAGCGCTTGTTCACCCTGTCTAGTTCACTTAGTCGAGTTTACTTAGAGTTAGTCATTGAGATTAGATTGCTCACTTTATATACCCCTCCCAGGGTTTCCTTTTGTAGTTTCACTTGTGATTTATTAAGTATGTTTGAAGAGAAATAAAATAATAGTTATTATGGAAGTTGCGGGTGATGCTTTGTTTCCCTCCACACCTTTAGGTAGGCAAGACGGGGAAGGAAATACAATCAATATACAATCCTCTATAAATATACAATCCTCACAAATTTTTCGCAAAGTCTTTTTGAATAGGGAGATAGTATATCATATGTGATGTTTAAATGTTTCGGTGCGAGAGGTAAATCATTCGTTTTAAGTTGTAGCTACTTCGGACATCTTAGATCTACTTCTATGAGGAATCCTACTTTTGAATTTTGATCGTAATTAAAGATATTAAAGTAATTTATTTCTTCTGGACATAGCCACGAAAAATTGCCGATTGGTAGAGGTTGGCTCATTACATAGCCATATAAATTATTAGCGTCTAGGCTACGATATAATTGCTTGGTTTTTTCTCGTCGTAGGTTTCTACAACATAAGGATTATTGGCTTTATTGTGTCGTTTACCTAAAAAACAAACCCCTCCTCGCATTTGGGACTCGAACCAAATATAATCGCTTACATTTGTTAAGAATTGTAATTCTACTTTAGTGAATTTCAAACCTGCGTTCCATGTTAGCTCCGCGCTGGTTACAAAATGTATAGGATCAAGTTCGTAATAACGCATTGCTAATTAGCAATTTGCTAATTTTTTCATTTAAAAGTTTGGGCATGTTCATAATCTTGATTGCTTATCGATGTGCTAGTTAAGATGTTATAAAAAAATCTCTTTGAGAGGGAAGATGTGGCTCATTTAATTTTTCTAGCGAATCTAAATATGAATATGGCAAAATACTTTTATGCTTTAATAAAAATGTTTTTTTTTCACCTCCAAAAAATGCTTCAAAATTTTTGAACTCTTGATCGGACGTCTTTAAATTGCTTACTAAAACATCGAGAGAAGAATGTAAAAATTGAAATGAGTCAATAAATTTTAGTGCATCTAAGGAAGACATCGTAAACTTTTCCATATTAATTGGAAGATATTCACAATCTTAATAAAATTTGGTGGTAAAGTTTTCAATATGAGATGTGTGTCATAGTTTGGAGAGTTATGGATAACTACAGGTATGAAATAAGTCGCTCGATAATTTAGAATACAGGATTGGTGAACTAATCTAAGGATTAGCCCAATGGTAATTATCTCGTACGCGTATATCACCCTTTTTAAATTTTTGTTTACAAATGTGACGTGTTTTTATCGTAATTAGTCTCAGGGTTTTCCACCATTGGCATAATAGAACACATCTTTTTTAGAATTTTTTCTGATAAGGTTTTGAGCTTATTTAAAAAATTTTGAGTAACATTTTCACCCGCATAATATTTATGGAATATTAAATTAACTTCAGCATCGATTGCTATAATTGTATAACTAACTGCTTCATGTCTTTCGATTTTCCAATTATAACTTACGTGGAAAGAAGGTAATGCAGTATGAATTTTTATGGTTAAAGATTCGAAATCTGCAAACACACAAAATAGGTGATAAAGCATTTTTCCTAAACTAGTGAATTTTAATGTTATATTTTTAGGCATGGAGGTTTTTCGGGGCTTTATGTCATTACATAATGCTTTGTGGGAGGACAAAGTTTCCTTTCAGGTGAGTGAGTGAGTGAATATTAACGTCATACTGTTTAGCTATATATACACGATGGCTTTTGGCGGCGGACCGCGTAATTTTGAACCTTGGTCAAGTGACGCCGATGACACCTGACCTTTTGGGAAAATCCGCTTAAGCATTTTCAACCGTAAAAGTAATTTCCGTTCTTTCGGTGCATGAACCTATAAAAATTTTTTGATGAGAAAGAAGTGTTCTTGTAAGAAAAGTAAATCGACGACTCTACATTGTTTGTTCTGTTGGCTAAAGTATAAAGGAAAAACTCCATTTTTCCTCTCAACCATATATGTTATTGTTTAAATTATTTATTTTTTCAAATTTGCCCACTTTAGATATCGTTATCGGAAATTTTATATAATTCGTTTTAAGATATTTTAAGTACTTTTGGTATTTAGAAGATCGATAGGCGTGCATATGCGATGGATGCAATTGCTAGAACACATTAAAAAAACTAGATTTGAATGATTAGAAATACATAATTTACACAAATAAACTGTTCATAAATCATAATCAAGTTCTTACATAAATTTAAAGAAATACAAAATATCTTGTTTTTTTACATTGGAGCATGTAGATTAGGGTTTGCAGCCCCGGGATCCCGGTGATTTTTTCAAATCCCGGGACTTAATTATTGTCTGAATTATATTTTGAAATTTTTTCTCAAAATATTGTGAATCTGGTATTACATTTAATGTATCTTATTTACTTATTTTGTACTATATACGTTTAATGTCAGTTGTTGAACCTTGAAGTTTAGAGGCGCGTGTGTATGTTAGACCGAGAAATTTGATATGTTTTCTCTTATATTCTTCTATAACTTCGTCCCCATCGCGAGTAGGGGTCAGAAAACGGACATTTCTCCCACCCACAAGATATGTCCGGTACCAGCTATCTTGAAGGGGGGACAGAGGCAATTAGAATTTTTGGAAGATATCTAGCTACATTAGATATTTTATTTTACTCTTGAGTGAAGTTACTTGAGGTTCAAATAAATTTTTGTGATATCTACCTTCAACAGACTCGTTTTCGAATAAACTGGCCTGCTGAAGTTAGTCCAAATAAATCTCTTACATTTAGCTGGTATGAAATAGCAACAGTTATGTTGTTATTTCATACGAGCTAAATTATGTTTTTAATTTTGAATTATGATGTATTTTTTAAGATATCAATTAATATACAAATACTGTAGTACCTCTTGTAAGATACACTTTGAATAAGGCACAATTAATGTTAGTACCGTTCACTTTGAATATGGACCTTATGTATTTACCTCTCATTTAAGGAAATTCTATTTAAGTTAGGGCTTACGCCTCGGGATCCCGGTGTTTCTTTAAAACCCGGGATTTAATTTTTCTCAAAATTATGTTTTGAAATTTTTTTCTCATTAAAATTTATATAGAGAGCTTCCACTTTCGAAACGAGACATTGCGCAGCATTTATTTCTATTTCCCAGTAATAAAAAAATGTGACTCATTTGTCTGATGTGTTTATAATAAATTTCGATTCTTCTTTTCTGAATCATCAATCAGGAATCATTTTTCTGAATTATCAATATAAAAGATGTGTTTTTTTTTTAGATTTCTCCCTCTTTCTCTTTTTAAAAATCAAGAGATGAATTGAGAGTAATATTATTTTGTTATTATAAGTATATTCTTATAAAGTGTTTAAGCCGTTATTGCCAGTTGGAGCATCGAAAAGGCATTTCTTCAAAATTCTTTCTGAATATTTAAAGTTTGTGAATTAACTCATTTATAAATGAGTTATTCAATGTGTGTTTTCTTCTTTTTGAATATACAGAGAGATAAAGTGAGTAATATTATTTTTTGTTATCATTATAAATATATTTTCAAATTAGATTGCATGTATTAATATTTAAATGCTATTTACAACATTTCGAAAAGATATTTTTTGGGGAAACTAAAAAGCAGAATTTCATTGGACTGTGAAATATACAACGTATTATTTAAAAAATTGAAGTCTGTTTTTTCAGTATTTTTATTAGAGTTAATTTTAGTGTTATTATGATTAATTTCTAGTGTTATATATGTTAATAATATTTTTTAAAAAAGGAAAGTATATATTTTTTAAAGTTCTATAAGTAGAAAAAATTTTTATATTAAAATTTATTTAAATCCATTCTATTATTTGTACGAGTTGTGTACAGGAATGTCTCTCATATCAAACATATCGATTTTTAATTCAAATGTGGGCCAATTTTTAATGAATTCAAATTATACTATTTTTATTAAATTCATTATGTACTATTTTTTTATTTGTTTTTTATAATGAGTTAAGTTTTGTTTTGATTTGATTCAATAAATAATAACATAAAACCAATTTTTTAATTAAGTTTTCACTTTTATTATGTAATTTCAACCATGCTAAAGTGTAAGTATTTTTCATAAATAGTTCAGTCCTAATCCTGGAACAATCTCGGGATTGAAAATATAGCACGGGATTGCAAACCCTAATGTAGAACGATTAACAGTTCATCAGCATCAAGTATTTTCAGGTATCCAATTTTCGGTCGATAGCTTGGGCTATCTAGAATCTTCATTTCCGTACTTTTGACATCGATTATGCATTGAAGTAGATCCTTATAAAGTTTGTTAGCTCCATGGTAGATATAATACGATTCGGAAAGTGATGATTGATGCAAATAGACGTAGGAATAATTAATGTCTTTCTTCCCTGCGTGCAAATACTTGACAATGTTTGAATTATTTAATATACTAAAATACAAAATGGAATTCCCGTCATCGTTTTTCTGTTCTATAGCGTGTTCACACGTTTTTCACAGTTTATTATATCTGTATATAATGTGTTATGTATTTGATAAACACACGTTCCACTAGAGTCGACAATCAAATATCCATAACGTCCCATGATTTGCATGAGTTCTCTTTTAAACTACTGTTACAGAGAATTTTCGACGTTCGAAAGCGCACGACAGAACTGACGTCCCCTACTAAGGTAGGATACGCAACAACTACCAAATTTTAGGAGCAGGCAATCAAGGATATTAGGAAACAGTTCATAATGAATGTAATCATATGTTTTAGCAGATAAACACACGCTCCACTAGAGTCGACAATCAAATATCCATAAATTTCCATGATTTGCATGACTCACTTTTAAACTACTGTTACAGAGAATTTTCGACGTTTGAAAGCGCACTACAGAACTAACGTCCTCTACGAAGGTAGGATACGCAACAGCTACCAAGTTTTAGGTTTCGGTTCGCATATCGTTTGATGAAAATCTCATTTTCTTTTTTATTGAATTCGCTCAATCCGAGAAGAGGTAAATGTTTACTTGATATCCAAAGAAAGTATAAGCAAAAATAACAACAAGTCTTCGTTCTATAATCTTGAAAACAAATTGAATTATAAAAAATTTCTGTTGAATTATTTTTTAAGTATTTTTTGTTCTTTGGTGGGCGCTCATAGTTATCGAAATACACTGACCTCCAAACGTTAAGGAGCAACCGGTTTTTTGCGCCTTATTTGCAAATGAATGAATGTAGAAACAGCAAATTTGGATGACATGTGTACAAAACAGTTATGTATTGACTGCAAGATACAAGTTTACAAAACAAAAATTCAAAAAGGTTTTACAACAAATAAATTATAATTTAAAAAAATTAAAGAAAACGCTTTTATACTGAATTCAACTAAAAAGTAAAAAAATAATTCTTAATATAAGAATAAAATGATGAACGAGAAAATTAATATCATTGGGGTAAAAGCGTGGTGTGTTCTATAAATATATCAATTGTTATAGTTTCTAACTTCTTTCAATTCCGAAATTGCACCCCACACTTTTACCCCAATGACATTAATTTTCTCGTTCATCATTTTATTCTTATATTAAGAATTATTTTTTTACTTTTTAGTTGGATTCAGTATAAAAGCGTGTTCTTTAGTTTTTTTATTATAATTTATTTTTCATTTTTTATTTCGATCTACAATAAAAGCGTGTTTTTTAGTTTTTTAAACTGTCATTTTTTCATTGATGAATTTATCCTTGAGTTTGATATTTGGAGCCAGAATTACGTGGCTGCTGGAATAAGTCTTGCTCTGCAATGGATTATAATTGAAGGGTCTGAAGTGTATTTATTCTCTCTGTTTACGGGGCTTCGGGTGAGTTCCGTATCGTCATATTAGATTCCGTCTCAAAAGAACAAGTCAAACAAATAAAATGTGTGGTAAGAAGAAAAAAAGACCGAATTAAAAAAAAATTAATGTACCACATGTTTTCATAACGGACTAAAGAGTATAAAATTCCTCCTTTTCGTTTTTTTCCTTCTTTTTTCACATTTTCATGTATTGTCATCCACTTTTGAGATATGGTCCAAATTTCAAGTCTCTAGCTCATCCGAAAGTCACACAGTTTAAAATCAATTACAAAATTCCACCCGGACAGACATTAAAGAAAGCGAGTTATTAAAAACATGGTAATATTAAGTGTCAATCGTATTCTCACCTTTTAAACGTATTGCCATAATGTTAATTCGAATCATCACTTCTAAACGTTTTGTAAAAATAAAAAAATATTTAGTAGTTAGAACATAAATTATTTTTTTCACATCACGTGCCTATTTTTTTTAGTTTCATTTTCAGAAAAATGTTTATATTATAAATTGATAACACACACCCACTCTCCAGTTTCTCACATACAGAACACTTTTTTTCTTTGTTATATTTTTATAAACCACAAGTGTATTAAAAACACTCACTGTAGGGTTACACCTTTTTCTTTTAGTCGCTAAATCTGGAATTAGTCGCCAATTCTGAAAATGGTATATCGAATTAGTCGCCAAATCAGAAAATTTTATGTTCAATAAGTTGCCAAATCTGAAAGTAATGTATTTAATTGTCGCCAAATCTGATTATCGTGATTCCTGACGATCCTGATGAGGACAATGGCACAAAATTATGAAATTATTGTATTGTCATCGGACCTTGACAAGTGTGCAAAATTTCGAATTAATTTGACCTTTTTAAGTGGGCTTAAATCGATTCCAATATTCCGTTACATGCAAGTGAAACTTATAAAAGCATGTTAATAATTCTTAATAAAGAATAAATTGATTAACGAGAAAATGAATGTCATAGTGGTAAAAGCGTGCGGTGCTTTGTACTACATTTTTACACTAATTTAACTTTTCGGAATAGAAGTTAGAAATTATAACAATTGATACATTTTTAGAACACCCCACTCTTTTACCCCAATGACATTCATTTTCTCGTTAATCATTTTATTCTTTATTAAGAATTATTTTTTTACGTTTTAGTTCGATTCAGTATAAAAGCGTGTTTTTTAGTTTTTTTTCCAAACTATAATTTATTTTTCATTTCTTAGTTCGAACTACAATAAAAGCATGTTTTTTAGTTTTTTAAACTATCATTTATTCATTGTTGAATTTATCCTTGAGTTTGATATTTGAAGCTGGAATTACGTGGCTGTGGAATTAGTCTTGCTCTTCAATGGATATTAATTAACGGGTCTGAAGTGTATTTATTCTCTTCGTTTACGAGGCCTCGGATCGCTATATTAGATTCCGTCTCTTTTGAACAGGTCAAACAAATAAAAGTGTGTAAAGAAGAAAAAGTTCGAATTACAAAAATTTTAATTGTATCATGTTTTTTACGGATTAAATATTATGAAATTTCTCCTCTTTTTTTTTTCACATTTTCATGCATTGTCCTCCACTTCTGAGCTATAGTCCGAATTTCAAGTCTCTAGCTCCTCGGCAAGTCACACAGTTTAAAATCAATTACAGAATTCCACTCGGATAGACATTAAAGCAAGCGAGTTATTAAAAACATGGTAATATTAAGTGTCAATAGTTTTTTCATCATTTCTAAGCGTATTGCTTTATAAAAATAATAAATAGTTAGCAGTTTGAATGCAAATTATTTTTTTCATATGCTCCAGCCTTTTTTTTATTTTTATTTTCAGAAAAATGTTTATATTATGGTTAGAAATTGCTAACACCCACCCACCCTCCACTTTCTCAGATACAGAACACTTATTTTGTTTGTTTTATTTCTTTTAACCGCAAGTGTATTTTATACTTGCAAAAAAATTAGCGTTAAATTCAAAACACTTTAGGGTTAGACCTTATTCTTTTAGTCGCCAAATCTGGAAATGTTATATGGAATTAGTCGCCAAATCTGAAATGGTATATGAATAGTCGCCAAATTGAAAATGTATGTGCAATAAGTTGCGAAATCTGGAAGTGATATATTTAATTGTCGCCAAATCTGATTATCGTGATTCCTGACAATCCTGATGAGGACAATGGAACAAAATTATGAAATTATTGTATTGTCATCGGCCTTGACAAGTGTGCGAAATTTCGAATGAATCCGATCTTTTTAAGTGGGTAAAAATCGAGTTCTAAGATTCCGTTACATGCAAGTGAAACTTATAAAAGCGTGTTAAAAAAAAAGGCAATCTCGCTGGAAAAGTTCATTCTTGGAAAAATAATAATTACAGTTTTATGTGGTAAAATGTCATAGAAACATAATAAAAATAGGTTTTAATAAGGGGTATGCCCACCCCTAGCTTGAATGCATTGGTGGCATCAAATTTCCATGCTGTCAATTAAGTTGTCGGTGACCGAAATGGGAAGCGAAGACTAGACAAGATGCTCTATCGGATTTAAGTCTGGAGATCGAGCTAGCCATTCCATTCGCTCCAAACCAAGACCCTCAAGATATTCCTCAACAATTACAGCTCGGTGAGGTAGTGCATTATCATCCATCATAATGAAGTCATTGCCAATTGCACCGAAATACGGGTGGACATATGGATCAAGGATCTCACCCCGATATCTCACACCAGTCAGAAGTCCTCCCTGGAACACATGCAAGTCAGTGTGACCACCGAATGAGATCCCTGCCCAAACCATTATTCCACCACCTCGGTAACTGTGTCTTTTAATAGTGTTGGATTGATGATATGTGGTGCTTCGTTCCCTCCAGATGAGCAAACGTCCTGAATCGCTCTCCAGTGTGAATCTGGACTCGTCTGTAAAGAGTATGGAAGCTCATCGCTGTCTGGTCCAGGAAACGTGTTCTCTTGCCCTAGATTTAAGGGGGCCCTTCTCTGTCGTCTGCTGAGGGGTACATACACAACTGGTCGCCTTGCATAGAGACTTGAATTGTGAAGAAATGGATAATGGAATGACCCTTTACTTTTAAAATGATCATTTTTATCAATAGGTTTTGCTCTGTTTACTTTGAAGTGAAGTGAAGCCTTTTAAAATCATATCCTTTTTTAAATTCAATTTTTCTAGTAGCGATTTACCTAAAGGTTGTGTAAAATGAGCTTCAATATTCTTTGCAAGATGGATGTCAACATCGCTCGTGATATCATCATAAATGAAATGGATTAGATGTTCTAAACATAATAATTTTTTTTCTGTAAACGCTTCAAATAACTGGTTAGGTGTTTTCTGTATAGCATTTTTGTTATGATGTGGTATGACAGAGATAATATGTAGAACCACACTCAAGGGATTTGTGTTCATTGTGTCAAAACTGAAATCATTAGACAATTGTAGAGGTGGCTGAAACGCAAATGTTTTTGAAATATTTATAACGGTGTCATGATTTTCTAAACTTAATATATGCAAAAAATTCGAAGATTTAACGTATGGCAATGTATTTCATATCCCTCTCCTAGAAACAGTTCGACTTCCCTTCTATTTGCTCTAAAAGAAAATTTCACTTTTTCACCAACATGGCTAGAAATTTGCCTGTTTAATAATTTGAAGAATATTTCAGGATCGTTTGTTTCGTACTTGAACTTAATTTCAAACGGTTGTTCCTCTTGGATTATCTTTCTTTCCTCTTCTAATAATATAGCATAAAAGTTATTATGATTACCAATATTAAACCAGTTTCGTAGAATACAAATTTCCGAAAGAGCAACTTCCCAATCACCAAATAGTAATAGCGGGTGAGATAGAGTTTTGTTCTATAAAACGATTGCGTGTTTTGGGGGAAGTAATCCATGTTAGCATTACTCGGTAGAGTTAGGTAGAAATCCGAAATCCTTTGATCCATTTTGCTCTCACCCAAGAATTAAAACGACTATCAAAACCTTTCCACTTAACGAGATATCCCTTGTTAGCACAAATACCTTTTGTTCTTAATACCCTTTCAATTCTCCAAAAAGAGTTCGAACCTTTGTGAATTTTTTGAAGTTCACTTTCATAGAAACGACCTTTTAATTTTATTCCTGCGAAATCTTTCAGGAAATACGTCGGGGGATTGGAAGAAAAACGTTCAGCTATGGTGAACACTTGCTCGCTCCAGTTCGGTAAATAGCCCCGCTAGAAAGTTTTCCTACTTTTTGATATTCTTACTTGTTCATCGATGTTAAATTTGTAGTTAAAGTTTCTTTTATAACCATATAGTTTCCTAAAAATGATAGGTTCCAATTTCGAAGTGACTTGGTTGGAAGCGAAAGATGTACTACGATGAATACTATTGTTGTAGCTTTTTAAAACCTTTGTCAAAATATCGATGCATTTATAGGATCCTCTATGATTGAAATTTCGAAATAATTTGTTTTTAAGAGTTCGATTATATATCTCCACGACACTAGCTTTGTATTCGCTATGTGAACTGAATGATTCATCTTTTTTTTTTTTGTAAATAAGTTTTGAAGTTTTTTGTTATAAAACTCTCTACCCTGATCTGTTTGTAAATGTTTTATATGTCCTACTTTTTCATTAGTTTCTTAAAGGCTTCTAAGACTACATGAGCACTTTAATTTTTTAGGGCTTGCACATAAGATTTTTTCGAAAATACATCAATAGAAGTCAGAAGAAATTTTATGCCTTTATTTTGTCGAGAAAATTTCGACATATCTAGTAAGTCACTTTGAATTAAATCTCTAATTCCCTAGGATAAAGTTTTTTGACTCTGAAACTTGAATTGTAGTGGTTTGGGGAGTGTGTAGGTATCTTGTTTCATCAACCATTTTCTGCTACTTTTACAGGAACGTTTGTGTCTTTAGCTAGTTTTTTTCACTCCTCCATATGAAGCAGGATTTTGAACATCGTAGTATATGCTACCTAATATGTTCTCCACTCTTTTATCATTCGACTTGGTGATTGCCATCCCCCGTGCTCTCCTACTATTGCAACTTTCTCATCATCTAGTTCAGGAGATGAAACACTTCTTTTCATCGAACTATTATTATCTTTATACTTTTAAAGCTGGAGCAATTTTTTATTAGCCACCCAACTGTGAGGGATATTTATTTCTCGAATTTCTTGAAAATATTTGAAAATGCGCCGGTTCTGTTCGTGTTTTTGTATTCCTCAAAAGGTATGAGGAAAAAGTCAACAATGCGCGAGTCTTTTATAGGAAGATTATTTCGCATCATTTCCTCATATTTATTCCAAGAATAACCTCGAATTATTAATTTCTCGACTATAGAAGGAATATATTTTACGTAAGAGCGAGGAGAAGATGTTATAATATCTTTCAGAATGGGATCCAGTTCCGTATCGGCTTTCACATTTTCAAGCATTTTATCATCAAATTGCTCACCCGCTTTTTGAGAAGCAACTGTGTAATGCCGGTTGGTTCCTGCTTCCCTCTGAAACCCCTTGTATACACGCAGACCGGGCTAGGTGTGTGGGAGAAACTGAATAAACAACAGACAGGATTCACACTAATTATTTTATTGTTACCAAAATATCAAGCTGAAACAATATCAATATAATTAAGATAACAGATCAGATAGTAGAGCGCGGAGGTGAGACTCAATAGTCTGGAATAATAATACGGCCCCTCAACTGATTCCATAATAACTTAAACACGCTCAATATAAACTACGTCGCACACTAATAAGCTAACTTCTATTTAAGTAAGGATCACGATATCTATACTTTTATGAAGTTGAGTGCTACACTTGAACCTTGAAGGTGATCCTTATCTGGATTTAATCACCATCGATTGCTCCACTATCAGTAATCTTCCATCGATAAACACCCAATGCACTTAATAATTTCACGATCCTTCACTCTTCAACTAACCAACTAACTCGCCAACTAACTTGCCAACTCTTCAAACTCGCGTATACAGAATTTATATAATATACTTCCTTTGCATAATCACGCTTCCTTCCCTCAGCGAAAGTTAGTTGAAATAAATATTTTTCTAAAAGAGCCCTGAAGGGGTTAGTAGAACCGCGTATAGATCCGTCACAACTGCTATAGGATGTTCATTTTCATCGACGATGCTCACTCTAACTGGTTCCGAAGGCTCACGAGTGGTCTTTTGATACCGAATGAGAAACTGGCTCAATAATTTCACTTTGAGATAGTCTGCTAATTGTTCTCGATCTAACAGCTTAGAAACTTCATCCTCTAATCTTAATTCTGCCTTCTGCGCTTGATACCCAATCAAAAATTCCGGGGGAACAAGTGACATTCTTTTAGACATGATTTCAAAATTCTCAATGAGTTAGTTCGACTTTGTGTTCTGTTTTATATACTTGTTCAAACACTACAATCTTTTACCAATGGCTTTACCAACCAATCCTGCTATTCCCGATATCACAGCGGGCAAAATTAAAGTTAAGAACCCACCACTTTGTTTTACTAGCGTACTTTTCTTTGTTTTCAAAGCCATTTTTTGACATGCTATTTTTGTAATACAATTTTTGTATTTACGTAGTTTTTTTATGTTCACAGGAATATTACCCTCTACATAGTAATATTTACTCATAATGAATATTACGCGTCGTATCGTGAGCAAATTCAAAAACTCATAATTTTGTTTTAACCTATTCATTTTGGACGATAAATCCAATGAATACCATATACATCAGGAAACAAACTCTCTCTAAGCCTGTGTTCTTCGTGTGTGGTTGGATGTAAATCCACAACTAAATAACTATAGGCATGTGGGTTGCTTTTATATAAGCGTCGGTCAAAAACTGAGAATTTCGTGGATATAACTGACGAGCAAAACAATTGATTTGACTCATATCGTGGGAATTCTTAAATAAAATTATGTAATGAGAAAATTCAAACTGATATCAAGCATTAGTTCGAATTTCGGAAACAAATTTTGTAATAAAAGTATCACGCTTATGTTTCGATGGGGGGATACAACTGTAAATAATTCTTCTATTTCTACCCAAACCTCTCCTCACTGGCCCAGAAACTAGCAGACTCTACACCGAGACAACACATTTTCACCTCCATACTCGCATACTCTTCATCAACCACATACTGGCCAACAATTATATAAACAGTTACAAGTGGCCCAGAAACTAGCACGGTAATACTATTGTCACGTGGATTAGTTTGAATACAAAAACAAAACAAAAAGAATTCGTTTTGAGGAAAACGAATACAATAAGAAGGAAAAATCATTGAGCGTGCCAAATCTTTATCAGAAAAACAGACAACTAATGGTTGCAAAATAGCTCAATTTTAATAATTTTTGCTTATTATGATAAAAGAATCTATTTATAATATTTTTTGCAGTCAAAATTTCATTTTCATAAATATGACCTTTATCTGACTCTTGCCACTTTAAAAAGGAGTAAGAAATACCGAAATTAGTTTCAAGAGAGTAAACTGCAAACGCTGAATGAAAAATCTTGCTAAGCCAGCGTTTCTCAACCTGTGAGGCATCGCCCCCTCCCCTAGGAAGCATGATAACTCTACAAGGGGGGCGCGAGCATGTTGAAAAGTCGAAAACAAAAGATTATTTAAAAAATTATTAAGGAACTGAAAGTAAGCAAACAAAATACATTCTGACATAATAAAAATAAAATACACATTTACCCTTATATATTACACTTATAAATATATCAGTACTGCAGAATGTATTTTTTATAATTAATACTAAGTTTGTAGAAGAAGTTTAATAATATTACCCTTGACCCCATGGGCTTGTCATATATAAAATTATATACAAAAATTAACACTTATCTTGGTAATTTGTATGGTTTATAATTAATCCTTCAACTGCCAATCAAAAGATACGGGATTTGCTAATCAATGCCGCCGTTTTCCTCATAGGCGTGCGTATGTGATGTATTCGGCGGGAGAAAAGGAGTAAATAAGCAAATCTTCTGAAATAAGTAAATCCTTCGTAAACACTGTTGATGTCTTTTTATTGCCTTTGGAGTTATTTTATGAACAGCACTGTACAGAAAAGATCTTACTTCGGAAAGACGTATATATACGTCCGGAGCAATTAATGTTTTGGTTGAGCAAGACGTTTATATACGCCTATGGTACTTAGGAGGTTAAAGTCATACTGTAGCTTTAGCGTCAAAGTATTGTATTATTGAATTCAATTCATTGTTATTGTATGGAGGGGGGGGGCGATGAAAACTATGATTGAATGCTGGGGTCAAATATTGAAAATTTGACGAGCATTGCCCTAAACACAATCTAAACTAGATGATATATTAAATATTGCATTTTTGTCGACAATATGCAAGGGGAATGCTTTATTATAGTAAAATAGTTTCCCTTCTAAATTGAGCATAACGGTAACTTAACGCTAAAAATGATTGTTAATTTCTACTTCATCAGCAAAGCAAAACTAAAAGAAGTTTCCAAATATGATTGTTATTTAAAACGGAAAGATAAATTAAGTGCAGCCTTCCTGTGTCAAAGACATAGAGACCTTCAGGTAAATTGTGTACATTAATATCAAAATAGTCTATTAGAGCAAATAATATTAAATAGTAAATATGAAGGGACCCAAAGAGATTGCAGTTGATATGAGCTGTTTCATGCTAGTCAAACAATTAATACTGTTTGTTACAAATGGAAAGTAATTAATTTCAACTGAGTATTGAAAGAAAAGGTTAAGTTCTTTCGCCAGAAGTATGTACCTTTTAGTTTTACATGCAACTGTCTCATATACTTTTTTCATCTCTCTCTCTCTCTCTCTCTCAGACGATACTTCTAACTATTCACATTAAATAATCCGAATTGTGGTTCTGAATTTTTTTTCCTTCTCGAGGAGGTAGGTCTGTTTTTAAAACTTGCTTGAAAATTCAAGTGTCTATGAAATCCAAACAAAAGAGTGAATTTTGAAATATCTTATATAAACCAAGCAAACGCAAAGTAAGTATTCTTTTTTTTTCTTTTTTTACATTTAAACCATCAAGCGTTTTTGTTTACTGGGTGTAGTCTTGCTATATATATCCAAATATATTTTATTAATTCCTTTTATTGAGGAACAAGGAAAGTAGTACGAAGTGCAACGTATTTATTTAATGACTGTTATTCTACTGTAGCAGTATTTTTAAACTCTAGTATAATAATAATGGTCTGTTTTGTATCAATAATTTACAGTGTTATAGTTTTATTTTAAAATTCCTATACACGAATCTTGAAAATATTCATGTCTCCGGATTGATTCCATGTGGTTTTTAAATTTTACAGGCGAGTCTCTTTCCTTTCTTTTTCATTCTTACTTAAAATATCTATTGCAATATTAGATATATAAACATTTTTCAATAAAAATTTTTTGGTAAATATTTGAACTAAATAGTTATTTGTAAGTCGAAATTTTCAAACTGGCCAATGAATTAAAATGACAAAAAGTCCTTGATTATATTATATTAAAACAGAAAAAAAATTATTGTATTCAAATAATAAGTATTTCGTACAGGTGAAAAGGATAAAAATTGAATTTTTATTGATTGATAGTTTTAAACTATGAACTTTGATTACAGTTCTTCGGAAAAAACGTGGTAAATAATAACCCTTAAAATTTTTCACTAGCTTTTGCTTAGTTTTTTCCAAACTTGAATAAATTACGTGTTTTTAAGATTAATAACGATATAAATTTTTCCTGAATTAAGAAGGAAAATAATAATCTCTGCTATAAATTTCCATAAGAGACAAAATGTACTCTTATGTTTTCGTAAACACATTATTGACCTTTCCGCGTTTTAACTGAAACTAAAGAGTTATTTTATAAGATTTTTAATAATATATGTGAGTGAATGTAGAATAAATATAATTACCTCAGTTTTGAAGCAGTTAAAAAGTTAAATATTCTTATGTATTTTTTACGTTATAACCGAAAATAACTTTTGTATGTAAGGGTAGTTAGATTTACGATATAGGACTACTTTCATTACTTGTCAGTATTGTCTTTTATTACATTACATTTTAGTGCTATTTTTTTCATAACTATAATTATTAATATTTTAGAAAGAACGTACAAAGTTATTTTAATTTTGTAAAATTTATATGCTTTATTTCATGAATCATTTGTAGTCTTTTCCTCGTCTTTTTATCTCTACGTTCTATTGTGTATGTTTTGCCAATTCAGCAAATTATTAATGGAAATAGAAGGAAGAGCAATATTTTCAAAATTAATAGATAGATATGTGTGCTGATTACTTAGAGCTTTGAATAAAAAAAGAATAGAATGATACATTTGAAAAAAAAAAGCATTTTAGTTAATTATTCTAATTGGTGTATTTTTTATCAATGAAATATATTTGGACAATTATTCTAATTGGCATATTTTTTCATCAATGGAATATTTGGACGAATAGGAAAAAAAAATGGCTTATTTCAATAATTTTCAAAATTCTTCCATTCATGTATCTTGCTTGAAATGTTAGTGTTATAGTTTTGGAAGCTTATAAAAAATAATATACTTAACAAAATCCTTTCTAAAAGTAAGACATTTACTGCAATTTTGAGGAATCATAAAAATTAAGTGACAAGTTAAAAAGTAACATCCTTTGTTTTAGATAATTTTATCATAAGTGTGATATCAGCATTCTTATGTAAAGATTATTTGCATATTGTAAATAGGAGGCGGTAGGCCTTAATGCAGCGGGATGGGAGCATTACAATTAAAGTCAATAAGGTTCAAACGAGAGAAAAGTGGACTTTAATCCAAATAAAAACAAAGATTTACTATCATCAATATGAGGTAATCAGTATCAACAATTTATCAATATATTTCAGAATTTAAGTACTTAAGATATAAGACAACTTTTTTTTTTATTTTAAAAAATGAAGATATGGGGATTTTATTTTGTTGTTTTTAGATTCGTATAGTACATTTTAAGAAAAATATGGTAAAATTAAGAGAAGAAATTATTATTACTAAAATGGAAAAAAATTGGTAAAAATTTACAAAAAATAACATAAACGCGGCCCATTCTGTTCCAAAAGTTTATGAATATATTTTCAATTTTTCAATTCGGATGTGTCGCTATGTTATTCATTTTTGAAATAATCTTCAGGTTAAGAGATATTTTAATTTTTACAAAAACTAGAGCACTTTATTTTAGTTATTATATGAAATTGATTTAAAACAGTGATTATATTAACATAGGGACTGTAAATTTTGTAATAAAACATTGATTGATAATTCTGAAAGTTAAAACACTTCTTCTATTATACAGAACATATACAAAAAATTTCAGCTAATTATTTTCAAAACATTTTTAGCAATCGCGGGACCAGTTTGAGCATTTTCAAAGAAACACATTTCGAGTAAAACGCATTTTAATGTCTTGCTTGCATTGTAAACGCATCTTGCTTTTTTAAAGTAATGGCATCTCTGCTTTTACTAAAATACTTTTAGTTTTTTATCTAGTGAACGGAAAATAATAAACTTGGTATTTTTATGAAGCTAGATGACCTATAAAATAATATCATAAGAAACTTTTTACAATTTTTGGCAAAATTCCCAATTTTAGAGTAGTCGGATACCTTAAGACAAAGAGGCACTTTCTTACGACAGGACGATCAGTATGGTACGTCTACTCGGTATGAGTAAATTTGTAGAAGTGAGAAGTTGTAAAGGGCATGGCAAGTGACAAAAGTTGAAGTGTACAAGGTACCAACACATATATATTCTATTCGAGATATGCAAGTTTTCTGTCGAGATGCAAAACAATAGGTATTCTTTACAATGAAATGTAAAACTAGATATTATACATATAAACCAACTTAAAACCCCATTAGCTTTGAAGATGTTAAGTGATAAGCACTTAAAGACACCAAAGCTAGATATAAGAATTGACTTATATAATAAATTCTCACTATCATATTATCTGGCATAAAAATGTTTAAATAAATAGTTTGAATTAAAAATAACTCTGGTTGTAATTTTATTTAGTACATGGTAACTATTAGCTAATGAATACAAACAGGGCCGCTTTTCCGCTTAGGCACACTGGACACGTGCCTAGGGGGCAAAAAATTGGATGGTGGAAAACGAGAAAAAATTAATATTACAGCGAGCGTACCACCGCCTACCGAGTCATGTGAGAATTGTTTCTGCCCTCTAGAGAAAAAAAACTGAAATGAGATCTATTATGAAAAATGAACAGCTTAACAGCTTGCTGTTGCTATGCGCTCAAAATGATATTACCAAGGAAATTGATTACAATTATGTAATTAATGATTTTGCAGTGATCAAAGCTCGAAGGAAACCTTTCTTGTACCATTACAATGACAGTGACTCAACAAAGAATAAGTATGTCTAAAAGGATAATTGACAAGTTGAAAAAAACGGTTCATACAATAATGCATACTCAATACCAAAAGTGTTCAACCCGCTGCCTGGGGCTCGCATGTGGCCCACCTTGAGTAATTTCGCGGCCCACGGGATTCATTACAACTTTATAAAATACGACAATTTTGTGCAGCAGTTTTATTTTTAGTGTTTTTTATTAACAAATACCATAACAAATTCTATTTTTCTCTGTTGCTATTTTCTATTTGCTTCTGTTACTGTGAATCTTTTTTTTTCGAAAATAAAATTTATTAAATATAATTCGCGCTTAAACTCAACGGACGTAAATCTGAAACATCAACTACGATGAGTAAATTCTCGACATCGACTTGCAAAATTTAAGTGAAAGGATGAGAAACAAATATCTCATTTATGAAATAAAATAAACATGTTTGATCATTGTATTATTTTATTATTATTATTATTATATTATATATGTTTGTATACATGAAAAACATCGAAAACGATAAAAATTAGCCCTTCTGTTTTAAATTTTCACTCGAATAAATGTTTGTAATGGGTCCAAATCTAACATATATATTATCTGTGACCCGCGGGATTATAATGTTTTTCTGAAGTGGCCCACGAGGTCATTTGGATTACCCACCCCTTCTCTATACCGTAATTGCAAACGATTTAATTAATTTACAGTACTAATTTACAAAAGGGTGGGTGGGTGGCTGGTGATATCGTGAGGTAAGATATGAACAAGAGGTGTCAAACTCTATGTTACTATCCTTTCCTCACAGTTGCCACATTAGGGCATGATGGGTCAATAGGGAATGGATAAAGATAAGACTCGCCAAATAGCAAATACAAAGTTGGGGAAAATCACTCTTAAAAAAAAAACTGGCAAGGGAGGAGTGCTCTGGAAATAGTGGGAGTGGCGTAACAATTCGAAGTGACTAGGGTGCCGAGGAGATTAAAAATGAACCTGGATACAAAAATGTATTAAGACTTGTGGGATTTCTTAAAAAAAAATGTTAAGTAATTCAGTCTAAAAGATCTTTTGTAAACTGCTTTATTTCATTCAATTGTTTATGGAATAAAATACTAAAATCAATCTTAAAGAATTTTATTCAAATATAGTAAGTACAACCCCCCAATTAAAAATATGTTAATTGCCAGCATTAACTCTTGTATATAATTTCCCTTTTTCGGAATAAAATTTTGCACACCATTCATAAATTACGATTAGAACTTTTCAGTTTTTAAAAGCATATTTACACATTTTTGAGATTTTTCCACAACGTTAACACTTTAAACATTTTTCATTCAGAATTCCAAAACAACCTCAGCATTTTCCAAGGTTACACTTGCATTGCTTTTCTGGAATGTTAACCTATGAAATTCAAAGTGTTCTTTATACATTTTAGAAAAATATTTTAAACTAGCTTTTACCCGCGGCTCCGTTCGCGTTGCTGTCTTTAAATAACTGTCAAAGTCGTAATCATTACCATTAGAAAGTAAATAATATAATATGGTAATTTTTTATTGCTTGACTGGAGCGAATAAAATTAAAAAATTCGAAAATTGAGCTTAGTTTAAAAAAAACTGAAAACGTAATTTATTATAATAGTTAACAATAAAAATTCAATAACTTAAACTATTAATATTTTTAAAAATCGAGAGTATCTACGTTTAATATATAATTACTCTTTAAGAGAGCTCAAAACAGAATATTATTCTAAGATGCTACTGTATACCATATTATATATCCTTCCGTCAGTTGCAAATATGTGAAGATTTGGGCATTGGACACACCGATCAGCCTACATATAGTTGGCCATGGGAAAAACATTGCTTTTCCAAATGTACCCCTGCTACCTGAAATGTTAGCTTTGTTAATTGCAACAGTAAAACTGGGGAAATTGAACTCGTTTGAATTGAAACGGTAGGTCAGTGGGGATACTTGGAATTCGAGGTATGATAACACTATCCCTTTTCATGACATATGTTAAAATATTGGTACCAAGTATATTCTGCATCAGTTTTGTGATCCAAAACCTCGTTCCTTTACATGGTCGAGGAGCATCGAGATTTTGCATGAGTATAACTGGTACATTTAGTTTTAATTGAAGTTTATGTGAGGGTACACCCGAAAGTTCAAGTGAATTTAAGAGCACCGTGGGATATGAAGTACTTTGTTCTTTATCCATGATTGTATTCATTGATAAATATTTCTTCATTTCCCTCCTCCCTGCACGTCGTTTAAATTTTCAATGTTGATTTTATGAACAATGTCATTGTTAGGCGCCAATATTGATCTTGCGCGCTACCATTGATCTCAATTTAAATTTTGTTGCAAGCCCGGGTAAATTTGAGCAATAAGATTTACATCATTTTCATCTACATTACAAAATTTTCTGGAAGTAAAATATAACCTCCAGCATTTGTGTCCAAACATCCATAACCGATTTTCAATTGCGTCTCTGCATAATGTTCCAAATCTACGTCATTATGAAGATGCACTCTTATATTCGGTTTCAGACTGCATTTTTCAACTTTTGCCCATAAGGTCGATGGTTTAATAGATACTGATTTCATCTGCCGGTGTCTATAGATTACAGGGAGATTTTTTCAAAATTCACCAGCCAATATATAATAAAGCTACCATTTCTCCTTTAATATCTGTACTATCTCGTAAATCCTGAAGAGTCCGATTTAACGCTTCTATAGCTTTCTTGTGAGACATCGTACTTTGATCCCACACTAAAAGCTTACATTGTGAAAGAATCCTGCCTTGAGAGCTATTTCTTCTGAAATTTCAGATGAGTGAATCTTCAAATGCAAGATTAAGCGATAATTTTAAAACGGAATGTGCAGTACGCCCGTTGGTCAGTAAAGTCGCAGCTATACCAGAAGAAGCCATTGCAACTGCTATCTTCTGGGTTTTTCTGATGATCATTAATAATAAGTTAAGCAAAAAGGTTTTTCCGGTTCCTCCAGGGGCGTCGAGAACAAAGAA
Source organism: Trichonephila clavata (assembly GCA_019973975.1). Taxonomy (NCBI): domain Eukaryota; kingdom Metazoa; phylum Arthropoda; class Arachnida; order Araneae; family Nephilidae; genus Trichonephila; species Trichonephila clavata. Next base: position 37,164 of record BMAO01014969.1, read on the forward strand.
TGCACACTGCAGGATTCTATTTTGCGTAACACTTGTTGGAAAACGTGACTTTGTTCTGGAGTTAATTGAGAGATAAATTCTGTTACTTGATGTTGCAATGCTATAAAATCGTAGTTTAATTCTAAAACAATTCCACTATCATAGCTATTTCATTATAATAGCTAGGACTAATCATTCCAAAATCATGTAGCTTCTTCCCAACCATTCTGAAAACCTTTATTGCGTTTCGTTGAAAGGCATATTTGCTTGTACTTGCTGCAATCGTCGCAAAATATCTTTCGCCATGTAGTCTTTGTACTTATTCCAAAAGTCTTGAAGATTAGAAAGACCGAAGATGAAATAAGTATTGCATAAAGCTCCCTAATTTTCGGCGAGTGACATTGTATGGCTTCCTCCATAGTAATATCTAGTATATCTTCAAAGTAATACCTCCATGTAAAATATCTGGTTCAGTATAAGTGAAAAATTTTGAGCAAAATATGAATATTGTATAATTAGGTTAAAAAAATTCAAAGTAATAAATATTGGATAAATCAAAACTTTTTATGAAACTGTCAATTAATATTACCATAGAATTTTCAATATCACGCGCGCAATTCGCTAAAACTTTATTTCGTTTCCCTCTTTAAAAAGTGGGAGAAAATTTGCATTAAAATATCTGGGATTGTCGGAATAGAGAACTTCTTAGCCAACTTGGCGATATTTCTCAAAGTTTGACATTTATCAAACGTTACGTAATAAGCGTTAGACGTTTAATAAAAATACCATTCAAAGAGTTACTTTTTGTAAAGATGCTAAATTACACTATGTTTCAGTTATTTGTTACAAATGTGAGAAATTTAATATTTCCATATTTACCAAACGCATAATTTAGCGCCAACCTCGCGGGGAGTAAGCAACGTCAAACGGTTTTACCCGCATAATTCCTGTTCTCTTAGGAATATGGAGATAAACTATACCTTATGCCACTCGCTTTCTACTGGTGAAAGAATTTTTAAAATCGTACCAGCCGTTTCCGAGATTAGCCGGAACAAACAGACAGACAGACAAACATTTTAAAAATTGATTTTTTGATATACGTACCGTATATACCTTTAAATGCATTTAGTAAAAAGCTGCTTATTTGAAATTACAAACAGAGAGACACTTCAATTTTACTTATGTCTATAGATGTGAGATTAAAATGTGACTATAGCAGCATTTTAACTAATTGTAAATTAACAGAATGCACACAATGTGCATCCTAAAATTGAATATATTTTTTCGAAAATATATGTGAAAATTAAACAATGGTTTGAGATTTAATTATTTAACGTATGCATGAATTTTTTGACGAATATATATTTTATATTTTAAAAAAATACTCCTCTAAGCATTCCTCATATATTATTTTATATACCAATTGAAAGATCATATTTTACTTATCAGCGTTCCGATCAATAGGGAAAAAATGAACTATTATGCATTGAATTCAATGATAAATCAGAATCATCTTGCTATTCAATGTATATGCATTTAACATATACAGGATATGCCCCAAAAGTTCCTGCAATGCTTTTTATTTTGTATTTGGAAACGCTAGCTGGAGGGACCGAATTTCGAGCCGAAAAGTTGGTTGGAGATCTAAGCTTCGAAACGAGACCTGTGTCAGTCAACTGCGGGCAGTTGTTGAAACAAGGTCACGCTCTGCCTAGAGGTATCTACTGCACCTTAGTCGTGCCAAAAAATGAACCACCTGTTCCTTCTCTAGCATCCATGCCGAGTTCTTTCAGAGTTCTTTTGATCCTTGGAAACAAAAGGAAGTCCACTAGTGCCAGACCGAGGCTATACGGCGGCTGGGAAAGCGTTGCCACACCCTTTCTGGCCAGCAATTTGGGGACAGTTAGTGCAGTGTGGCGTGGCGCGTTGTCAGGATGCACGATCCAATTGTCACAACGGCTTTCCTTACTTGAAAATCCTCCGTTAAAATATGATGAATGGTTGCTTTGTGTACTCACACTCCTCTGCAATCTTTCATCGGTTCTTGTCCAAAACTTGATGCACTTTTTGCACCGAGTCATCCATTTGTGACGTTAACGGACTCCGACCATCCCAGAACTTTTCGCGCCACGTGAAAGTTTGGCTTTGTTTCATTGCCTCGTCGCCGTAGGTATTTCGAGCGTCTCCAACCCATTTTTACCCAGTTTCACACAAAACTTAATTGCATAACTCTGCTTTAAAAACTTGTCAATTTTTTGCTCGATGAAGGTGCACTAGATACCTCTGAGTGTCCTGCTTCAACAACTGTCCGCAAGCGACTGATATCTGTCTACTTTCAAAGCTTAGATCCCCATTAATTTTTCCACCCGAAACTCCGCACTTCCAGCAATTGTTGCCAACTACAAAAAATCATTCCGGAAACTTTTGGGACAGATCCTGTAGTGCGCCGCTTAATTATAGTTTAAAAAACCTAAAAAATACCCTTTTATAGTTAATCGAACTAAGTTGTAACTTAATCTTTTAGTCACCAGATCTTGAATTAATCCCCAAATCTGGAAATGGGATCCAAAATTAGTTGCTAGATGTGGGATAGAATCTGAAAATGAGAAATCGTTAATCCTGATCAGGACAATGGAACAAAATTATTCAATTATTGTATTGCCATTGGTCCTGGACAAGTGAGGAAAATTTTGAATTAATCTGACCTTTTAAAATGGGTAAAAATTGAGAGTTCAAAGATTCTATTACATACGAGTGAAGCTTATAAAAGGGTGTTAAAAATGCGCAAAAATAATAATTATTGTAAATTAAGGGGGCATAGTACGATTTATAAAAAATATCTTTGATTTGCTGGTTTTTACAATTTTTCTTTTTGATTGTAACCTACGTATATGCATTACATAAAATAGTTTATGCGCTCAAAGTACCACAAAAGAGATGACTATTTCATTTTTAAAGGAAAATTTAAAAATTTATGAAGGGAATTTTAATTTTACTCCTTCTACAAGAATTGAAGCACATATATGAAACTTGACTTACAAGTGTGTTTAACAATGCATAGCAAAAGTTGGTATGAGATTTCTGCTAACATGATTGGAATTCGTAAAATACTATTTTTATGAATGCTTTTTGGAAATTCTTTAAAAAATGTATAAATTCTAAATTCAAGTGGTTTTAAGAAAATAAGTATCGCTTTGACTCCAAAATGCATATCAACTTTTGTTACATACACTACTGGCACTAAGTAGAAAAAATATCAAAGCATTTGGCGCAGCAGAAAAAACGGCTTTAGCATTTTAAATGAAGATAAACTAGTTTTTTTCCCTTACTGAGATAAATCAGTTTAAAGTTTTTATTTACCTCTTGAATCTGCATAAAAAGGAGCATAAGAATAATTGTAACTCTAAATTTTTTTTAACTTAGAGCTTTTATATTATGTGTGATCATAGAAAATTGTATAAATAAAATAATATAGCTAAAAATATTTTATTTGAATTTTTGACCAGTTTTTTTATCAGTTGAAAACGTACTGTATCCCTTTAATATTACTATGCCTCAATGTGGCAGATTATTTAATTAAAAGTATAGATAATAATCTAGATAATTTAACATAAAGCATCTTCCCTAATTCTAAGATTAACATTAAGAGTAATGACTATAGTAGTGACTATAAGAGAGTAGTGACTATATACAATAGGAAAACTAAAAAATAAATGCTTTAGTGTAAGTAAAGTTTGTTATGATATTAAACCTTTATTTTTTTCAAACCTTTATTTACCTAGAGTAAGAAAAGGGTACTTTATTTTACCGTTTTAGCAAATGCTTTGCGTAATGTTTGAGATTAATTAAAGTATGCTAAGATAAAAGATATTATTTTCAATACCTCATCCCGCATCTCTTACATAACAATTACTAAGCAATATAATGGCTCAGTTATTGTATTTTTCCTGAAAACCAAACTTCGTTAGATAAGAGATATTAATTATCTTATCTAACAAATATTTAACAAAAAAATATCAGATTAATCCTAAACTATGAAAGTTTCAACAAGTAGTTTTTTAAACTGATCTTCTCTCAACTTATCTGAAGCAGAATAATCTTATCTCAAGTAGAACAATGCATATCACAATTCGAACTAAACAGGAAGTATTTCTTATTTGCATGAAGAGTACTCAAGAATCTATATCTATATTTATATGCTAAATTTCGATTATGTGAATGCAGTTCCCCTTTAAGGTGACATCAAAGTAGCTTCATTTCAAAATGATGGAGGAAGAAAGTTATCAAAATACCTTAGAAAAAAGTTTTGTACGAAATACTAAACTGATAGATACTCTTTAAGAACTCGATGACTTTTTTAAACAGAAGTAAAGCATTCTTAACTTATTTCTTCGTTACTATTTTGAAACGTAAGTGACATTCCACTTAGAAACACAATATATTCTTTCTTACAATGAAAAATGAATTTGAGTTGCCTATAAAGAAATAAAACCGCACACATTGGCAGAATATTTCACTTCCTTCAATATCTGCACACAATTTTAAAGTGGTAAATACATTTCCGATATCATTAGTAACATGAGCTTACTTAGAGTTTAAGAGCGTCTATATATATATATATATATATAGAGTTAAAAGATTGTTTGCTTTACTTGTTCTATGACCTTTTTTTTTGTTGTTGTTTTTCAATTCCTACTATTAGCTCACACTCTCTCTCTATTTATATCGGGTGGGCAAAAAGTCCGTATAAACTTTAAAAGTTTATAAAACCTGGAAAAATAAACAAAAAAAAAACGGTTTTCAGGTTTCGTATTGATAAGTCACGGAAATTTTTTAAAAAAAGAAAATCCGATGACAGATGGCGCTCGTACAAACAACTGAGTTGGAAATATGCAAATGAGACAGGCGATTACAAATACTGATGCTCTTAATCCAGATCTAATTCTCCGTTGCATGCCAACTAAGTGAACAAGGATGCTGAGAGAGAAAAACAAAGCTTTGTTGGCGAAGCTGTTTTTCATGAGCAAGGAATCAGCGACTATTGCACTGTGTAAATTCCGACTTCAGAAAAACGTGACGATTGGAAAAGGGCCTTCAACAGTGGTACGCCTCATACAGCTTGTTCAGCGATTTGAGGAAACTGGATTGCTCGAAGATCGCTTAAGATCCGGACGACCAAGTCTAAGAATTATGAGCAAACGTTGCAAGTTTACATGTCCTCCTCGGTCTCCAGATCTTACTCCAGTAGACTTTTGTCTATGGGGATATTAAAATTCCTGGGTGTATTAATACCGTCCATCCAATCTGTCCGAATTGAAAGATGCGATTAACCGACAGCTGTCATGTATACAGGCGGACATTCTGCGTTCTGCCGTTGCTGGATTTGTGACGCGCTTGGAATGTGTCATCCCTAGTGGTGGTGGATATGTGGAGCACATGTTGCTGTAATAAATTATTTGTTAACGTTACTTCTGTTATTTGCCAGTCTTTTCTTTCACTTATGTACAAAACGCCACCTATTGGGTGTTTTCTGATTTTTTTTTTCTTTTTTTTATCTTAAAAAAAAATCCCGTCACTTATCGGTGCTAAATCTGCAAACCGTTTTTTATTTTGTTTAATTTTCTAGGTTTTATAAATGTTTAAAGTTTTTACAGACTTTTTGCCCACCCGGTATATATATTTATCTTGTTCAAATTTTCAATCGTTAATAAAACACTTTCTATTCATCCATTCAAAGTAAGAATTCGCTTAAATTTTTTTTTTATATTGCTTGTTACTTATTTATTACTACTCTTGTATTGCAATTTGGAAGTGTCTTCCTGCAACCAAGTATTTCTCTTCAATGCTCATACAGTCGAACCCTAATTCAACGAATTCATTGGCACCAAACATTTTGTTCGTTAATTAGGGGTTATTCATATCGGGGTCCAAACAAAATATAAGTTTTTTGCACTTAACTTTTGGAAATTCAAAAATAAACATCTACACAAAATATATCCATAGTTAGAAATTACACACTTCTTATTCAACAGATAAAAATAATAATAATGAATTATTACGCACCAGTTAATTGGAAATTTTAAAATAATGACTAATAGATGTTTGACAATCTATTTGAATCTTGATTCGAAAGGGTTCTTTTTTCAAAATGCAGAGAAGAAAATCCTGCATCATTTACGTCCTGCTGCATAAGGTAAATTTTCTCGGTTTTCAAACAACGTAAAGCATTAGAAAAATATTATAGTTTTGATAGAAGTTTCTTTATCAATTTCTACATCAGAATCGCCATTTATTGGCTCCGACAAATTAACATTTTCCTCAACTTAAGTTGCACAGATAGGCCGCTCGTTATTAAATATAACATAGAACGCTGAAATCTTAAGATATTCCTTGCTTTGTGGAGGATGAGATAAGAAAGAAATTTCCTCCCATATTCAAAACTTACGCGATAGATTACACTCATGATTCATCTGCACCTGTTAAGTCAAATAATTGTCTGTACTTTTTCTCGTCGAAATTTGCTACTTTTAAGAAAAATCTTTCTGTTCCGGACAAAAAAGATATGTCTGTCATTTGAAAAAAAAAATCAAATTTTTTTCTAATACAAACTAATATAAAAAAAATTCAGCCGTTGAAATAATTCGTTATTTCGAGGTTTATTTGTCATTAAATAGGGGTTTTAACCTTCTTTTTAATCGGAAAAAAGAGAAAAATTTGTTAAATCACGAAATTCGTTAAATAGAGGTAAGGTAAATTGACGTTAGACTCTAATTATTTTTATCATATTTACATAAATTTTTTTTGATTAATTTTATATTGAATTCTAACAATTTTTTCTCTAATTAACGCGCATTTTATAATATCGGTGTCTATTTGATACAGAAACAATTACACAGATTTTATTAGACTTAATGAAAAAGTAATGTTATAGATCTTTTAACACCACAAAGTATCTACATCAATATTGTTACGATTTTGGTATTTAAAATGTGTTTATAATGTTAAATTATGTCAAAATTACTATTCTGCTTGATAAATAGTGCAGGATTAATGTTTATTGCATGTAAACATGTGAATTAGATCAATTGCTATGGGACCTTGTAAATAACATGGGGCTCTTTGAGTATCTCGCCAATTTGGCGAGATATCGTTTAGTTGGCGACAGTTTTGGCAATTTATTTTGTCGCCAAATTTGTTGCCAAGTGTAGGCAATTTTGGCGATATTTGACGACTTCCGGTTCCGGGCGGTTCTCCTATTTTCTGGAATGTTCTACCACTTTCGCCGTGTCTGTATAAGGCATACTGAAATGCAACATGGGGTTGTTCAGATTTCTTGAAGCTCAGACGCGCCCGCAGCCTCTGTTACTTTACGGGTGATTCCGTTGTGATTTATGCCGAAGAGAGTACGAAAGCCTAAGGCTTCGAATTTGATCTATTCCCGCTGGATCAGTACATTGTGTTGTGTTACTGTTGTGTTGTATTACTGTGACTTCGGCTGTTCTTATGCCTTTCTGAACATTGTATTCTTCATTGGGCTGATAATAAAGAACTGTTTTATCGCTGTCTTGATTAAAGTCTATTCAATCCCTGAACCCAACAGTGAACTTCGTTACAATATTTTAAAACAAATGAAGAAGATGATTTATAAAAAAGTCTCAAGAATGCTATTTTTTATATTTCTGTATCAAATACTGGCGTACTGTTTCATTAGAAAATTATTAGTACATGATAAAAAAATAATAAAGAGAAGAATATACCTACATATTTTTTTTTTACTTTTATTTCAAATATGACTTTATTTTCTACAGAAACATGGACCAATTATTTATCGTGATTTGTAGTTAAACTTTGCCTCCATAATTGCATTTTTTATGGTTTTTGAAAGGTAAGAAAATTTTCTCAGTGAATATATCAATTTATTTTACACTGCAAGTTAAATTTTTAAGCAAATTCTTTATTAGTTTTTAATTTTTTAAATGCCGGAATATTGTATTTCTGCTCCACACCTGTCATTAATGAAGAATGGAATAAGTATATTTAAATATCTTTAATTTTCAAATATTTAAAATCTTAATGCTTAGACTTAACTCTTACAAAAAAAAAAGATAAGGAAAAAAAAATCAGAAATTATATTAGATGTCGAAAAGTTGCTTTTTTAAATAAAAAAAAACAGTAAATTTTTTTATCAATTATGAATTGTTACTTTCCCAAAATCAAGCTACCCATAAATTTGCATTACGAGTTAATTAATCACGGGTTAATTCACAATTAATTAATCAGATTTAATTGTTTTAAGGGAGAAAATTGCGTATACTCTGCTTTCCACTTTTGGTTATACATATCTAAGTAAAAAATCTTTCTTATAAAAAAGCTTTCAAATCCGCAAAGAAATTGTTTAACAACTAAATGCTCAGAATCGTGTTAGATTGAAAGTCACAAATTATATCCCTGATTTTGCGATAAGAAAGTAAAGCGGTTATTTAACTATAATGAAAGAATTTCTTATTTATTAAATATGTTTAAAAAATACATAATACATGTACAAGTTTAATCTCTGTTGGAGAAATAGTTATATTTTTTTGTGCTGTTTTTTTATGTTAAGAAATATCTTTAGATGAGAAGTAAAATTAATCTATACACATAAATAAAATTGAAGTGTCTGTTTGTAATTTCAAATTAGCAGCTTTTTACTAAATGCATTTAAAGGTATATACGGTACGTATATCAAAAAATCAATTTTTAAAATGTTTGTCTGTCTGTCTGTTTGTTCCGGCTAATCTCGGAAACGGCTGGTACGATTTTAAAAATTCTTTCACCAGTAGAAAGCGAGTGACATAAGGTATAGTTTATCTCCATATTCCTACGGGAACAGGAACTATGCGGGTAAAACCGTGGGACGTTGCTTACTCCCCGCGAAGTTGGCGCAAAATTATGCGTTTGGTAAATATAGAAATATTAAATTCCTCACATTTGTAACAAATAACTGAAACATAGTGAATTTAGCATCTCTACAAAAAGCAATTCTTTAAATGTATTTTTATTAAACGTCTAACGTTTATTTCGTTACGTTTGTTAAATGTCAAACTCAAACTTTGAGAAATATCGCCAAGTTGGCTAAGAAGTTCTCTATTCCGACAATCCCACATATTTTAATGCAAATTTTCTCCCACTTTTTAAAGAAGAAAACGAAATGAAGTTTTAGCGAATTGCGCGCGTGATATTGAAAATTCTATGGTAATATTAATTGACAGTTTCATAAAAAGTTTTGATTTTTCCAATATTTATTACTTTGAATTTTTTAAACCAAATTATAAAATATTCATATTTTGCTCAACATTTTTCACTTATACTAAACCAGATATTTTACATGGAGGTATTACTTTGAAGATGTACTAGATATTAGTATGGAGGAAGCCATACAATGTCACTCGCCGAAAATTAGGGAGCTTTATGCAATACTTATTTCATCTTCGGTCTTTCTAATCTTCAAGACTTTTGGAATAAGTACAAAGACTACATGGCGGAAGATATTTTGCGACGATTGCAACAAGTACAAGCAAATATGCCTTTCAACGAAATGCAATAAAGGTTTTCAGAATGGTTGGGAAGAAGCTACATGTTTTTGGAATGATTAGTCCTAGTTATTATAATGAAATAGCTATGATAGTGGAATTGCTTTAGAATTTTAAACTACGATTTTATAGCATTGCAACATCAAGTAACAGAATTTATCTCTCAATTAACTCCAGAACAAAGTCACGTTTTCCAACAAGTGTTACGCAAAATAGAATCCTGCAGTGTGCACTCTTTGTTCTCGACGCCCCTGGAGGAACCGGAAAAACGTTTTTGTTAAACTTCTTATTAATGATCATAAGAAAAACCCAGAAGACAGCAGTTGCAATGGCTTCTTCTGGTATATCTGTGACTTTACTGACCAACGGTCATACTGCACATTCCTTTTTAAAATTATCGCTTAATCTTGCATTTGAATATTCACTCATCTGAAATTTCAGAAGAAATAGCTCTCAAGGCAGGATACTTCCACAATGTAAGCTTTTAGTGGGGGATCAAAGTACGATGTCTCACAAGAAAGCTATAGAAGCGTTAAATCGGACTCTTCAGGATTTACGAGATAGTACAGATATTAAAGGAGGAATGGTAGCTTTATTATATATTGGCTGGTGAATTTTGAAAAAATCTCCCTGTAATCTATAGAGGGTACACCGGCAGATGAAATCAGTATCTATTAAATCATCAAGCTTATGGGCAAAAGTTGAAAAATTCAGTCTGAAAACGAATATGAGAGTGTATCTTCATAATGACGTAGATTCGGAACATTATGCAGAGACGCAATTGAAAATCGGTTATGGATGTTTGGACACAAATGCTGGAGGTTATGTTTTACTTCCAGAGAATTTTGTAATGTAGAAGTAAATGATGTAAATCTTATTGTTCAAATTTACCCGGGCTTGCAACAAAATTTAAATTGAGATCAATGGTAGCGCGCAAGATCAATATTGGCGCTTAACAGTGACATTGTTCATAAAATCAACATTGAAAATTTAAACGACGTGCAGGGGAGGAGGGAAATGAAGAAATATTTATCAATGAATACAATCATGGATAAAGAACGAAGTACTTTATATCCCACGATGCTCTTAAATTCACTTGAACTTTCGGGTATACCCTCACATAAACTTCAATTAAAACTAAATGTACCAGTTATACTCATGCAAAATCTCGATGCTCCTCGACCATGTAAAGAAACGAGGTTTTGGATCACAAAACTGATGCAGAATATACTTGTTACCAATATTTTAACATATGCCATGAAAAGGGATAGTGTTATCGTACCTCGAATTCCAAGTATACCCACTGACCTACCGTTTCAAATCAAACGAGTTCAATTTCCCCAGTTTTACTGTTGCAATTAACAAAGCTAACATTTCAGGTAGCAGGGGTACATTTGGAAAAGCAATGTTTTTCCCATGGCCAACTATATGTAGGCTGATCGGTGTGTCCAATGCCCAAATCTTCACATATTTGCAACTGACGGAAGGATATATAATATGGTATACAGTAGCATCTTAGAATAATATTCTGTTTTGAGCTCTCTTAAAGAGTAATTATATATTAAACGTAGATACTTTCGATTTTTAAAAATATTAATAGTTTAAGTTATTGAATTTTTGTTGTTAACTACTTGTATTATAATAAATTACGTTTTTCAGTTTATTTTATTGGCTCCAGTCAAGCAATAAAAAATTACCATATTATATTATTTACTTTCTAATGGTAATGATTACGACTTTGACAGTTATTTAAAGACATCAACGCGAACGGAGCCGCGGGTAAAAGCTAGTATGTAATAAATCTGTAAATCTATATTATTGATCTCTATTCTCTAACTCTACGTGCATTATCGTGAGAATCGAATTGTTTAAAAAATGTCCTTCTATGTGGTACGCTGAATCCTATTGGTAGATTAGTTCGGCATATGACAACTAAAACGTTGCGACCCATGGTCTTGACTGTACTGACCTCTAGACAACATGTTTTAATGCATGTCCTTCAGTAATTTTATTATAAAATTAATATGAAAATTACGTTTTTCATTTTTTATTAACTTTAAAGTCCCTTCGATTTTTTTGTTGTTCTTTTTATCTGTTTCAACAATGTGAATAGCAGTAAATTATTACTTGGAAAGCCAACATATTCTTACATTTACAATTTTCAATAAAATTAAATGTTATAGACCAGGGATGGTGAACCAATAGCACGCATGCCATTGATGATACGCGACACAATATTTTGGTCACGCCACAGATCAAAACAGTTTGCATTTTAGTTTAAAATAACAAAGTTTACTATAAAGTATTACGAACTAACGATGGATGAAGTCAACTCGGTGTATAATGGCTTACTAATGTATAATCTTAAGGGCTTATAATGGCTTATAAATGTATATCGTTTGTTGAGCCGCGGGAACATACTTCAAAGATTTGACTTCTTGGAAGAAATCAGAATGAACAATACCCACAGTTGTTGGATGTTATGTGGATTTCAAAATAGATGCTTTTTACAGACATATGCCAACATTTCAATGAATTGAAAAAGCTTCAAAGCACGAAGAAAACAATTATTCTCTTATTTGCGCTTTTGACACTAAACTGCATGTTTTCAGAAACTATATTGTTACAAGAAACTACAATTACTTCCCAAACATGAAAAAGTATCAAAGATTGTTGACGGATCTATACGCGACTTCCTACTAACAATCCTCTTGGGTATTCTTTGGGCCCAGCAAAATTTACCAACCTTCTCCTAAGAAGGAAACGTGATATACAAATTAAGTTTATTATATATATTTCTAGTTAGAGTTAGTGAGTTAAGTGAAGATAATAGATAACAGAAAGTTAGGTGGATAGATGTTTAGTTAAATAGAGGTGACAAGATAGATGCAAGGTGAAGATTATCGTAAGAGGTTGAAAAGGCCTTGTGAAAGAGAAAAGAAAGGAGTTGTCATTAATAAATTATATTGATTAGAAGACTGCTTAATCTCAGGTACTTTCACCTTCATATTACGTTGACACTTAAAGTGCTAAAGTGATTAAGCTGACATTAAGTACACATCTACTGTGTTAAGTAATATTAGGGAAGAACCTTTATTATAAAGAGGTTTATTTAATGTATTCTCCCCAAACGCGACTTTCGTCTCCTCCCACTGTTGTATGACTGGATCATCCTATTTATAATGTTAAATTGATTTGTGTTTGAGTCGATTAAAGTGATAAATAAAATAATTGGAAATTATAACATGATGAATCATCCTTCACTTCCTTCCACACCCTTAGTTGGGTCGCAGGGTAGAAGGGAAGTAAGTTCGTATCAGATTTAGATGTGCATGAGAAACCAGACGAAGAAAAAGTTATTGAAGAATTTATTTCCGGAATTGATTTTTTTAATCAAGGAATTTTCAGTGAGATTTTCTCAGTTCAAAAAATTAGCGGAAACGCTTACGTTAGTTATGTCCCCTGATGTGACTTCATTTGATAAATTGAACTTGTCCCAATTCGATTGGTTGGAAATTGAAGAATTTGGTATGCAACTGATTGATTATCACTCTAGTTCAACATAGATTCAAGAATAAGAATTTATTGAAACAAGGAAAAAGTTGGAATTGATGGAAACAGAAATATCAATAAGCAATATAAGTAAAAATCCTAGTAACGAAATTTTGGAAACATGGAATTCAATTCCAGACACATTTAACTGTTTGAAGAAGCTGGCTTATGTATTTCAACCATATTTTCATTTACCTATGGCTCCGAGTCATTCTTTTCAGAGATGAATAACATTAAAGACTCGCTTAGAAACCGTTTGGCAGATGACACCAATTCAGTATGAATTCTGCGATAAGTAACATCTTACAATCCTAATATAAGTTATTGTCCTTAGCTGCAGCAAGAGAAGTCACACTAATGTTACTTTAATTTAATTACAAGTATATATAAAGAAAACATTTACTATTATACAATGCAAAATGTATTTTTTCGTAGTAAGTAAAGAATTTTGAGTTGTTAGTATTTAGTTTTATTATTTTCTCAATAATCACAAGTCAAAATTATTTGACGGCGCTTCAAAAATTCACTAAACATTTCTTTAGAAAAATGGCATGTTAATCCAGGAAAATTCGCAACCCTCTTATATACTAATAAAAATTAATATATATCAGAGTTTTAAACTTTTTATAATATGTACAACTTGTTCTTAATGGAATAATAATCAATTTTTAAAACATAGTGTAACTTTTATTTTGAACAATTAATAATCAAAGAACTACAAAAAAAAAATTGCATCACAAGTCTTGTTGCATTTTATAAAAAAAACTTAATATATTTTTGTCTACTGAATTTTTTTTCTTTATTTAACATAGTATGATATCTTTCAATGTCCACAACAGCTTTTAAACTTCTCGGTATGGATTTCACCATTTTTCTTTCCGTAATTTCTGAATCGACGTTCCTCCATTCTTCTGTGAATAATGTTTTTAATTAATATTTTGTTTATATATATATATATATATATATATCTGTGTGTATGTGTGTGTGTGTGTTTGTGTGTGTCATGTCTTCTTACTCTAACTTCCTATATATTCTACTTGGTTTCAATCAGGTAAATGAGGAAGTGTTTTCAGAATTTGTGGGGAAGGTTGTAGAGACGCCAGAGATATATGTAGAGAACAGTGTGCTTGGGGTCATTATCTGGATAAAAATATGAAGTTGCCTCCAATGCCAAATTTTGGGCGGATAATTTCAAAATTGCTCATTAAAATATTCAAATAAAGCCCTTCATTCACAAACCATGAATAAATATCAAATTACCTAATCCTAAGCCCAGTGGCGTAACGTATATCCTCGCATCGTGGGGGGCAGGGCTCTAGGGGGCCCAAAGCCTGACTGCCGCGAGTATTCCAACTTGGGGGCCCAAAACTTGACTTTTCAGGGGGCCCAAATGTTCTACGTCACGCCACCACCTGAAACTCTCTCTCTGACATTTATACCCACACAAGAACATCTCTATCTAAATCCTTTACTGTTTGAACTACATTTTGGGGATTGAGAGTTCCTCGTTTTTTCTTCTCTCCATACGTATCTTATCCATAAGCCCGTCGGAGCCAAAAATGTTGAATTTGCTTTCATCTATGAATAGAAACTTTTTGCAATACGTTTCAGACTAGTTTATCGTGGATTCAGTAATGAAAAGTCGAAGCTTTCTATTTTTTGGCCATACAAAAAAAAATTTCTTCGAGCACTGTGAACCATACATTCTATCTTTAATTAGAAATTGACGCATCAAGAGTCAATCATAGTAAAATTGTATTTTGTTTCAGAGAAAAAGAAAACCCTTTTATATATATATTTTTAGTAATATAAGTTGTTTAATTTATAAACGAGGATTAAATATGCTAGAATGATCATTTTTATTCAGTTATGTTGCAAAAATTAAGCCCACTAGCCAATTTAGTTTTAATTAACACATTTCCCTAAATATAATTAGAATGATTTTTTTCTTTAATATTTGCGATCATAAGGTGAAAATCACATTTATTCCATTTTCAAATAAAAATTACGGAACTAATACTACATAGAACCCTTTAAAAAATCATTCTGACAGTAAGACTAGTTGAAATTTACTGTAGGCTGTTACAGATTGGTATTTATACGCATAAGAGAAATATCTTCCAACTATAAAAAGTAATAAAATATTTTCTTTATAATATAACTATACAGTTTCATTTTACCCAAACGATAAGCGACCGAATGAGTTTAATAAAAGAAAAAGTAACATTAAAAAAAGATTATCTCAGTTTTAATTTACGGCTACTTCTGACTTTTGAGATTATTTTCTTTAATATTAAGGATAATTACAAAAGGTTAAAAAAAGAGAAAAATCTTTCCGAAAGAACGACTTTGAAAGCAACGGCTTGTAAGACTAAAAAAACTTTGAATAACTTTCTCATTTTCGGAAACCATATAAGACCAGACTGATCTTTTTTGGGGGAAAGCGCCATTAAACAATGAAAGATAGTACCATTTTTATTAGTTGTCAGCGTTTTTAACAAATTTCAAATGTTTATCATTTATTTCGTTTTATCTATTTTGTTCTCTTTGAATCAATACAATGGCTTATCTGACGATGCATAAACCACAGTATTATATTTGCTTATCAAGCGACCTGATAAATACCTGTAGATTAAGCAACATATCGTAACAATGATATGTTAGCTAGCTTTTAAAAGAGACCTCTGAGTCGTCAGTTGATTAAATAAAATTAAAGTTTATATGTTCCTTTATCCTTTTAATCATAAATATGATTATAAAAACATTGTACAGAAACTAGGACAGATTAGATTCCGCAATGTAAATAATTATTGTACTCTTTTTACTATTTAACAGCATTATAATATATTTTCGGAACAATTTCAACACAAATATATAAATATTTCTTGAAGGTGTTCCGTTCTTAAATATTTTTGATAAATACGCTAAATGCCAAATAATACATTTCCAGAAATTAACTTAGTGACTTAAATAATGTACATTATTTCCTTTTAATTTGCGCAGGAAAAGGCAAAACTAGATTTAAATCTAATTATGTATGCTATATTTAAATAAAGGGCAATTTTCTAATTAGAGGCAACTAGGCATTTCCTAATAAGAGACATTCGGCAGAAAATTTCTTACACGCGCGCGTGTGTGAGGTAAGCACAAATACATGTTAGATCTTCTCCTGACTAGAAAAATTAACTATACAATAAAACACCAACTATACAAATTTCTGGATTTATTTTTTCACCACAATTCCTGCAGAATGTTTCACAACTCGGGTGTATTCCGAGATCTTGAATTTTTATATTCAATAATGTGTTATTTAATAAGCAAAATTAATTCTATCTCGTTCCGATGTCTTGTGTATGGATTTAGGAGAAAATGTCAAAAATCTAAGTTCAGATAAATGTTCTTTTCATTATAATGTAGCTTCTAAATTTTTGCATGAAGTATCATTGTCCTATTAAAATAAGTACCAATAAGGCTGTTTTCACCATATGTACGAGAGCGTGAACTTAGCACGGAGCACATTTTCAGACAGAAAAAAATGCCTCTTTTATAAAAAATTCTGACATTGTAACTCCTGTACACTGCTGGCCACCGTAAATGCAACACCAAGAAAGACAAGAGATAGCACAACAAAATTTATTTTGTTGATAACCTGTTGACCAAGTATCAAATGATTAAATTTATAGACTTCTGTGAAAAGTGTGGTTCCTGCCAGAATCAGTAGCCAGAGTAGCCGCCATTGTTGGAGATCACCGCTGCCACAAGCCTCGGCATTGATTCAAAGAGACTTTGGATGTGTTCTTGGGGTACAGTAGACCAAGCAGCTTCCACACGTTGCCAAAGTTGATCTGGTGTGGCAGCTGGGGGTGTAAGCTGGGTCAATCGATGAGCAACCATGGACCATATGTTTTCTATCGGCGAAAAATCCGGAGAGCGAGCCGGCCAGGGAAGCAATTCAATCTGGTGATTGACGAAGAACCTTTGGACAATGCGTGCCACGTGTGGTCGCGCATTATCCTGTTGAAATATGGCTTTGGACAAGCCCTGAAGGTAAGGAAGGACAACTGGCTCCAACACCTCGGAAATGTAGCGCTGGCTGTTTAAAGTACCGGCAATGCGTACTAGAGGAGTGCGAGAGAGATATCCAATACCACCCCATACCATAATACCCGGTGCAGGACCAGTGTGGCGGTGCATAACGCAGCCATTCAGCATCCTCTCTCCACGGTGTCTCCAGACTCGAATCCAACCATCGTGGTGTTGCAGACAGATGCGTGACTCGTCAGTAAAGACAACTTCATTCCATTCTGTCCCCCACATCCTTCTTTCATCGCACCACTTGCGGCGGAGACGCCTGTGGTTCTGCGTTGAGGGTAGACCAAGCAATGGACGTCTTGCGGACAGACCCCTCTGCTGTAAACGGCGGCGAATGATAAGCGCAGACACTGAATGATGCGTTACAGACTCAACGTGCTGTGCCATGGTTCGTAATGTGACTGAGCGATCCGTCACTTGGAGCGATCCGTCCAAGCCTTAAATAGCACTTTGAGGTAGCGCCACAGGCGTGCGCGATGTGTGTCTGCGCTGAAATTCTAATCATTTGCATATCTCATCTCCGCTAATGCATGTTGTAAATTTCATGTTATTTGCGTGCTTCCTTCAGGTTGTTGCATTTATGGTGGCCAGCAGTGGGAAACACATTTTATAAAAGAAATAATGTGTGTCAACAAGGATAAAAATGAGTAATGTAATGAAATAAGTGATTCTCTACAGGTAGTGAAGCCAGGATATACTATTAATGTTCAAGTATTTTTATGTATGAAAAAATATTCCGGAGTTGGGTCCTATTCTTTTACATTAGCCGAAAACATCCTTAACCCAGATCATGCATATGTCTACCTCGTCAAAGAAATCCACATACACCGCTTTTACCAGTATTATTTCATTGTAGATATAATTGATGCAACAGTTTTTTTAACTCGGAACTCCCTTCCTTCCATAACAGCCTATTCAGTTTCATATTGATAGACGGGATACATAGCTTCGTGAGTTTTCCGACCAAAACATTTATTTTGTATTGGCTTTACTAAACAGGACGCATTCCCCTCTGTCATCTTGCTAATAAGGGATGTCGAACCTCCCCCCCCCCTCCTACCGACAATGTTTAAATCGCTATTTTCGATGTACCCTTTTTCAAAGTCTATGATGGATATAGGTTTGAAATTTTGTAAACAAGTGAAGAGAACATCTTTTTTTATTATACTGTAATGAGCTTTTGGCTAATTTTGAATTTTTTTAATTAATTTACAAAATATTGTATTTGACATAGCATATTTTGACACTTTTTCACACAAAAAATTGGTAAAAAATAAGTTTTGGAGTTTTTTTTACGAAAAGCTAATTTTAGTTTTATACATTGGGTGAGTGCAAAAGTTTTACCCGTTTTTATTACCCATAAAGAAGAGAAAATAAACGCAAAATGAACATTTCCTTCGATTGTGCATAGTCCTCATTGCTTTCTATGACTTATTGCCATCTCTCTGATAAGAGATGAATCCCACTGTGGTAAAATTCCAGCAGTTTCGAGTCAAAAAAGTTTTTGACGGCAGTTTTCACAGCATCAAGGTCATCAAAGATTTTCTGACTGACGGAATTGTTCAACTTACGAAATAAAAGATAGTGTCAACTGGTGTCAAGTCAAGAGAATAGAGATGGTGGCAGAAAACCTCCCAACCAAAGCCCATTAACTTTTGGTGAGAGATGACAGCAACATGTGTCCTAGCATTATTGTGATAAAGAATAATATCGTGACGATCGATGAAGCCTGGTCACTTTGTTACCAAATTTGAATGCAGCCTGTCTAACTGTAGATAGTAGAAGGCAGCATGGGTTGTTTTTTTATTTTTTAAGCTGCAGGATCTCCCAGAGAATTATTTCCTGTACACTCCACCATACACTCAATAATCCCTTCTTGGGATGAAATTCAGCTTTCGTAGTCCATGCAGGCGGATCAGAAGAGTGACACACAGTCCTACGACGCTTCACATTACGGTACATAACCCTCTTCTCATCTTCTGTCACAATTCGTGTCAAGAATAGGCCATCTTTGAACCGGGTAAGCAAAGAAACACAGATGACTATTCGGTCATCCCGATGCTTAGCTGTCAAGTTATGTGAACCCAACGATCCAACTTTCCCTCGTAGTCCAAATTAACCAGTCGTCTCTCGACCTTTGTTCAGTGTACGTTGAAGTCTCCTATAATCCTTGCATGGCTTGGTCAATATCGTCTTTTCAAACGTGTGAGGGCCGACCACTAATAGCCTGATCTTAGCAGCTTTTGTCTCCTTCCCTTAATTTACGAAACTATCGACATGTGCCTTCGTCTATTTCATCCTCTCCATAAACTTAACAAACAGTACGACATTCTGCGGCTGCCATACGCTTTTTATCGAACTCGTTTTCCATGTTACGCCCTCTAAGATTTTTTTAAATGACTAACTGTGTGAGAGACAATGCATTTATATGTTAAGCATCCAGACATTTGATTGCCCGATTTCGGTCATTACAATGTCATGTGTGGCGTAAATTCCATTGCAAATTTGCATATCCGAAAACGGGTAGAACTTTTGCACTCACCTGATATTAGCAGATGTATGAAGTATGTATATGTATTATCATGTGAAGACAAATATTAATAATTTGCCCTTAAGAGGGTAGGTTCATGAATTTCAGCCCCTAAACATATTTTTCACTTTTCCCATTTTAATAAAATATGAATTTCTACGCTTCTAATGGTGTAAAAATTATCGTTCTTAGTGCAGTAGAAGTATTTTTAATAGTTTTTTGAAAATGTTTTACTACCTGTTAAACTCTACTAAATCCATTACAAAAATTCCCTTTTTCTCAAAACTAACATTTTTATCATATAAGGAACATTTGTTCCTAAACTATTGCATTTAACAACTTATAATTTTGCATAATTAATAATTACACTCTAATACATACTTTAATTGAGGGATTTTTTCAAAAAAATATTCTGACTTTATTTATAGCATTAAACATCATGAAATTTCACTGTTTTTGAAGAAGAAAAAACAGATTTGTGCAAAAAGTATTTTTTTTACAAAATAACTAGACATCCTACCCATAAAATCTCTGATTAAAGTATGTATTATGGTTCAAAGAATATTCAGTAAAAAAATTGGAGATTTTTATTCAATAGTGTTTATAAATGTTCCCTAAAAATACCTATTTTTAACATTACTGAGATTCAGATCCCGTTTCGTGAACCTACCCCCTTAAAATCATAATACGCCACAGTACAATGTACAGTTCGGTAGCTGATTTTTGTTAAGGCTCAAATATTAAACTTCCATTCTACTTGAGAGATTATGCGTGTGTATAGTTGCAAATGTATCACGTGAAAAGATGAACAGTTTCATCCGACCTTTTTTATCGTTACACTGGTTTTGAAATTGAAGACTTGGAAGATATCTTGTGACTATGTATACTTTTGAAATAGTTTTTTCTGAAAATCAGAATCTCATATGTGCCAATGAAATGTTGCGGTTTATTTTCCAAAGCCTGTCTATAACATCGCACTGAAATTCTGTAAAATATTTATTACTTGTTATTTTCATTACGTAAGTTCTTTTATATTCTCCATGCTAGGATAGCTGACTGAAATATCTATCAGCTTATTTTCTTATTGTACAAGGAAACTAAGTGAATTTTATCTTCTATTTTTTACTATACATCTTTGTAAAGGCAGCCAAAGGAAGAGAATAAAAAATGAGGCAATTTGAAAATAAATATACTAAGTTAAGTTACAAATATTGCTGCACGCATTTTTTCTACAGGATGTTTCCGAATTCGACCAAAAAATTCAAAGGGGTGACAGTAGGCATCATGAGGATGACAAATAACCATAGAACATGTGGTCGTAAGCCACGTTTAGTCGGTGAAAATCGCAATCATAGTAGCCGTCGGGAGGACGACGAGCCAGACGACGGGAGTGGACAAACGAATGCAGGGATTTGGAGAGCTGTAGAAGGGATGAAGAAACCTGCACGTATGCAAATTTCCCACTCGTCTGAGAAGAATAAAAGTGACGAGCAAGTTGTCATACGTGTGCATTGCATAAATCGTGGGTTTTAAACTGCATTTAGTAGCAATGTCGGATAACACGAACGAAAAATATGCGGATATGCACCTTATGTATAGCCAATAATATAGAGAGAGATACCTTGTGTGCACAAAGTTACCTAGCCCAAAAAATGTACCAGGACCACTTTCTGAAGAGGCGATATCCGCACCATACAATCCTTCATCCGTCGGTGTTGTCTGTGCTAAGACCTATGCGGCCGCAACTTCGAACAATTCCTGTGACAATTACTTGTATTTCTGAAGTCGAGCTGTGATGCATTGTCCGAATGGTAAAAATGATTTACGTCTCATAAATTATTATATTACGTTCTCTTATTGCCCCTTTTTTATGCCACTCGTCATCACACCGTTCATAACTGTTTTTGCAAATTATTCCGACTAAACGTGGTTTGTTACCTGCTATCACCCCTCTGAGTTTGTCGATCGAATTCGGCAACACCCTATGTACAGACTGGCCCTATAAATTTAATTTGATAATAAACGTGGTATCCATTTTTATAAATTCGATTTTTCTCATAAAATTTTATTCAAAATTTTCGCTTTATTTTGCATTCTTGCATTTTTTTTTTTTTTTTTTTTGCCTTCTCTTTCTTTCAAGAACAGATTTATTTTATCATATTCCTTAAACTGATAATTAGCTTGCATTATTCTGCTATTACCGTTTGCCACAGTCTAGGTTATTTTTCATTGGACATTTAAAAGTTAATCGACGAAACATAGAATTTTACAAGGTTATATAATGTAATTATTTTAGTAATTTTAAGCAGTTAAGTTTTAGATTCTCTATCAATAGAAAAAAACATTTTATGAATGCAAATATTTCCAAATTAATATTGTTCTTTCCTTGCATTGTTTCATAGGAAATTATAAAATTGTGTATCTACAAGGCATATTTTTTCTTCTTATTTTGCAAATTTTTAAGGATGATAAGAAAAATCACGGAATATTCTATGGCAAATGAGAGTGAGGGTTTAGTGATGTCGCACTATGAAGCTATTGGCGACGGACCTCGCAATTTTGAACTTCGGTTGTCGCAAAAAATCAAACAATTTTGTCTTTTGCTAAATCAAATAAATGTTTTACAATTCTTATAATAAGGAATAGGGAAAATTTTACTTATCTCTTATCCTTATTCATAGAACTTTGATCCAGATCCAGATTCAAAAGGTTCTGTAAGCAACGCTTTTCAATAAATTTGATATCCAAGAAGAGTAACCTGTATTTTAAAATTAATTCTTTAATTGGACGTAATACTGCAACTATACACGAATAGACAGAGCATTAATTTATAAAGGTTACATACTACAGTCTTAAATTACTACACATAGCATTTTTCGATACATCCTCTCTACTACTAATACAAAAAAAGGAAGCAGTTCTCATGCGGATGCGTGGATTCAGAGTTCAGTTATTGGCGGTGAGAAAGTGTGGCCAGACACAACGTTGTTTTAGTGAAGATGACGACATCACAGCTGGCATCCCTTCTCCAAACTACCACACTACGCCAGAGGAGGATTCTGAGCCCCGACAGGTTTAACACGCAATAACCTCTTTATACGGAGGTCTTCAATGGCACAAGGGATCGTTCTCATCGCACGTCAACCACGAATGCGGGACCCTAATCACTAGACTACCTCGACCACATTTCATGACCAGGATGGATGTCAGTAGTCTCTTACAAAAATATCATACTCCAGTTTCTTTACCGGTACTAATTTAAAAAAATTAATCAACATTTTTAACTACTTTCGATTAAGAACTTTGTTTTACAGCATTTATTTTAGCTGAAAATACAGTTCAACCTTTTATATAATTTTAAAAACAAAGGAAAATTTACATCAATTAAATACATTTTTAAAAATATATAAATACATCTAAACTATAAAAAAATGTCCTTCAAAGCATAGGCACTTAAGCAAAATAATCCAATTCAAACACGAGTATTTGTATTGAAAACAAATTATATATTTTAATCGCTTTTTGCACTATATTTCTGTATTACTAATAATAACATCGCGTTAAGTTTTCTATAGAATTTGTAATGTGTTCCGTAAAGTGTATTCTAATTAAAATTGTAATAAAAAAATCGAAAATTTTACTTAACCCCACATTTTTCTTTTTCATTTGGAAAATCTTCTAGTCTTTCCTCTGCACTTCATGAATGTCGTTAAATTCCTTTGGGGATCTAAACAAAATTGAAAGTGCTAAATTTAAAACAGGTTTAAAAAAAACTGCTTTTGCATCACAATATCTTGACATTTCAATTCTTTTCAGTTTGATCATGTTTATTCATCTCTCTCTTGTAGAGAAATTTTGACTATATATTATACACAGTCGACTCTCGATAATTCGAAGTTAGAGAGGCCAATGAAAAACTTCGAATTATCAAGAGAGTACAAAATAACTCCCAAAATACCCAAAGTATTTTTTTCTAACACATTTAAATTTGATATTATGCAATAAAACAATTGTACATATGTATAAAATTATTTTAAAGTATTTTTAAAAAGTACATATCATACAATATAAATATTATACAGAACTTAAAAGTCCTGTATTAAAAAAATACATTCAATACATTCTCTCATACACAATCCTACGCATCTCTTCTTCACGATAGTGGACCATCCTTTCTGAACACAGGTGTAGCAAGGCCACGTGTTAAACGAAAGATATGGACGGTTGACAACAGGTACAGTTGGTCTATTGTCCACTTGAGAAAGGAAAGCAATAAAAGTGCATTTTCGCCTGATGAAAAAGAAAACACTAAAAAGTGGGTAGCAGACAGATGGTCATTAAAGGGGCTACGTTACAGGGGAGACACGCAGATTGAATACAACACAAAACTTGTAAGCTCCAACGTGTTTGCTACATGACTGTACATGATACTGAGTATTTGCATTGTCGAGAGTTTTTTATAAAATAACTTTGAATTATTGTGTGTTGTAGTCTGGCCAGCCACAGATTTTACTTCAAATTATTGCGTGTACCCAAACGTATTGTTTTAGCTCGAAATATCAAGAATTTTTCTAGGGACTGAGCATATACTTTGAACTATCGAGAGTTTCGTATTATCGAAGGTTTGAATTATCGAGAGTCGACTGTATATGTATATAGGGTGTCCCAAAACGACCGCATAAACTCTGCACAGCAATATTCCTCGTTGGGAGTACATAAAAACTGCCCAAAGAAGCGTTCCTGTACGATCCATAGTTTACGAGAAAAATACGAAAAACAAAGTATGACATCACTTCCAGTGCAAGAAAAAAACACTTTATTGAACATATCAACAGCAGTATATGCAAAATTTAAGGCAGGTGTTCAAAATGTCCACCGTGCATGTCGAGGCAGGCTTGAGCACGCATGGCTGTCATCATACGTCACTGCATCGTAGGGTCCACCGAAGTACAAGCAGCATGCAGATGAGCAACTAAGTCCATTTGTGTTGTCACTACGTCTCGATACACTAGTTCCTTGAGATGGCATGTCGCAAGCACACGTCGCAGTAGTCACGAACGGAATTCATGGCCACCATACGAAGACTACCAGTAGCTGCAAGATGCAGCCTTTTAAATACGAGTTCAACGGCGGCTTAACGTCATTCCACGGCGCGCGCATGCATGACACGACATGCGCGACGAACGTTTTAAACATTATCGTCTGGAAAGATATACAAATACTGTTGTTGATATGTATAATAAAGTGTTTTTTCTTACACCGGAAGTGACGTCATATTTTGTTTTTCGTATTTTTTCCTCTAAACTATGGATCGTACAGCAATGCTTCTTTGGGCAGTTTTTATGTACTCCCAACGAGGAATCTAGCTGTGCAGAGTTTATGCGGTCGTTTTGGGACACCCTGTATATATATAACTGACTCTTCAAATGAAATGTATAAAGTTTCCTTAAGACAACAGCTAATGCAACTTTTTATTGTTCAAAAATAAAATAGTAAAACTATTCGAACATATAAAAATTACAAATGCTGCTGAAATGAAAGAGGAGATAATTACTTTTCTCATTTTAGAAACACAAAACTACTATCACAAGGCAAGTAAAAGCAGTAAATCAGCTAACTTGCATTTGACAGATATCACTTTTTTAATATCCTTTTATAAGTTTCACTTGTATGTGACGGAATCTTTGAACTCAGTTTTTACCCACTTTAAAAGGTCATACTAATTCGAAATTTTGTTCACTTGTCTAAGACCGATGACAATACACAATTTAATAATTTAGTTCCACTGTCCTGATCAGGATCATCAGGATAAACGATTTCCCATTTTCAGATCCCATCCCGCATCTGGCGACTCATTTCAGATCCCATTTCCAGATTTGGCAACTAAAAGATTAAGTTACAACTTAGTTCAATTAACTATAAAAGGGTGTTTTTTTTTAATTTTTATTCAGATATCACTTTAACCTCAAATATGACTTACTAAGGGATTTTTCTGTTACAAACCTCTAGACTAAACATGTTCTGTTTTGTATCTATTTACTTGAAGTGAATTATTACCATTTATCTGGAATTTACTTTTTATTCTTTCTTTTTTTATTTTATCGTTTGGTCATATAATTATATTACACAGTTTCAACTTCGAATGCATTTATTTAATTGATGCTTAAGATTATATGGAATTGCCTAAAGTTTATTAACGATATTGGAAATGCTTTTAACTAGTACTGCTGATAATTATGCAAATATTTAATGGAATTATTATTCGATTTTAATGGAATTATTATTCCAAAAATCGATTTCTGTTAAAATACAAGTAAAACGTTCAGATGAAATTTTCGTCAAAATGAAATAAATCACAATGCCTTGCAAAGCAAATCTACAATTAGTTTCTTTGAGATGAACTTTTATGTTTCACCTCAATCATCTAATACCTCTACTTTAGAGTTATTTCAACATATTTTAAATATTAAATACGCGTAACGTGAATTAGGGCTATCAATGAAAATCTAATTCCAAACTTAAGAGGAAATGTGAGAGCTCTAATAATTTCAGTTCTGAAGTCACAATTGTATTAATATATGTTATGGTTGTTAAACTCTTAAACAATCTAAAATAAGTTGTGTGTTTTTTTGGGAAAATACAGTCCTATTTTTAAAGGGCAATATGCATTTACTCAAAAAATTATTATAAAGCTATTGTTTTCAGTTATAATTCAGCACAAAATACGTTCATTCCAAAACAACATTAAATTAATTCAAAAACATCAGAGCGTTATAGAAATTAATAACTTCTGTAACGCTCTGAAATTTTAGATTTTTATATGGAAGGGACTTACGCAAGGGATATTGGAAAATAAGTCCCCTGGCTATTTTTATTTTAAGAAAAATCATATATATTTTACTACTGGTATACTCTTTCTTCGCAAGGGGGAATTGAAAAATTAAACAAGACAGATTGAAAGATAAAGAATAATTTTACGTGAATTGCAAATTAAATAAACAAAAAAAAACAACTTTTTGCATATCTCATCTGAACAAAAAACCCATATTTGTTGAATTTTAAGTCTGAAGGTCTAATATCTGATAAAAAGTATTTTTTTTATTTATAACGCACTCTCTTGTGGGTCGATTTTTGAAAACACCTTCATTAAACTGATCTTTGCTCAGCAAAAGTAACATATTGTTACAAATTTTGCGCAATGAACGCTTAAAATAGTGTAAATAATTTATATCTGGATGTGCAATATATTAATAATACTTTCTGCGGAATTTATTTTATGTTAAAATTTTAGTATTTGCAAGCAACGTTGTTTCTTACATCATAATGGCGATTCAATGAACACATAGCGAAATATTGGTGTTAGAGCCAAATTGGTATCATTTTTGTGTGACCACGTTGGCAATTTGGTGATTGATTGAACGGTGCAGAAGTTGCTTTGCTGTAGTGCTACCTGGTGGGGAGCAGCAATAAAGATGATAGCACAAAAACCTTCTCCACAAAAAATACATATACATGCCAATTTTCATAATGATCGGTTCAACGGTGTTAGAGTGAAGCGAAGTCATGTATACAAACATCCATTTATATATATATCGATAGACTTTTCTATATAATTGCCTTTTCTGTTCAGGTATTTGTTGTACCATATATAAAGAAATTTAAGCATTGGTAGAAAAAGATGTGTCTTGAGGATGAAACCAATTTTTCAATGTTTGTTTAATCATTCATGGGGGGGGGGACGTTGTTTCAAAAATATTAATCACCTGAGTATATTTAAAAGTCAGAAGAAAATTCTGGACGTTTAAGAAGAAACTAATACACATTTCTCCATTAATTTCCATGTGTAAAATATGTAAGGATTTAATTAATTTAAATATATGTTTATTGTTTAACCTGTTGAGTGCCACCAGCGTATTTATTCGTCTTTTTTAACCGGTGCGTTATGCGCCTCAGACGGATATATCAGTCTTTTCGAAATACGATTTTTTTCTTTGAGCTACTATCAGTAAAACTATTCTGATGACTTTGAAATGCAATAAAATGATTTTGAAAGTGGGCAAGCTTTGCAGTGGACATACTCGAGCTCAACGGCATATGGAGGGACTTAAAGTTTACTCTCCTTGTCCAAATTGTAATGTGACTCAAACCGCTCCTGCCCACATCTTGGCTTGTATTGGTTGCCATAAGAGCCACATGTTCTCAAGTCCTGCTACAGTTCTTCATTGTTTAAAAGCGCACGGGTTCATGGACTTGATAAATACGTTTCTGTCAGTCAAGTGTGATAGGAAACAACAACAACATTGCTTTATATAATTTTATTTTGTTCTGTTGGATCAAGATTCTACTTTCTGTATTGTTTACAGAAAATATTGTACGCAAGTGGCTAATTTAATCCATTAGTTTAATGTACAACTGTTAGGGTCACTGTACACCATTCTAAAAAGTTATGAGATAAAGTTAAATTGCTCTGCATCTCCTCTCTATGCCTCACGTATTTTTATCTAAAGATTATTTTTTACTTTCAGTCTTTTGACATAAAACGATTTTGCTGCGTCTTCTTACCTGCAGTTGGTGTGATTTACATTAAAAAAAACCCTCTGTTTAAATGTGATTCATTCTTTGCGTTAAATATTCAGTTCAAATCCAAACGATTGCGTAATACTTGTAAAGTGGGACATCACTCATTGATGCGTCGTGAAAAAAAAATCTTCGGAACTATTGAAAGCAAAATTGACGGGTTTATGAAATACCTGGAAGATAACTATACTGATACATCGACAGCTATTTCAAGTTTCTATATGTCATTGCCGAAGCGATTTGATTGCTTGAAGAAAATTGCATGTAATTTTCTTTGCCGCTTTTCGTTCTCCATAAGTAAGTGAACAAATTTTTTCTCATATGAAATCTATCTTAAGCCTTGAAAGAAGTTATTTGACAACTGAACATTCAGCATTCTGAATGCTCAGAATCAGAATTTCAAACTGAAAGTCTTAAATTATACCCCTGATATTGCGGTTTTAAATACAGCTTTGCTAGGACGATATTTGCATTAAAATTTTAATTTTTTTTAACTATATTGCAGGAATACATATATTTTATTTCTAGTTGTTATTTTAATAAATATTCTTAAAAGATACGTAATACATAGTTTATGTACGTTTAATTTTTTATTTATGTTCAGGGACTAGCTTATTTTTTATGTTAATAAATATCTTCAGATAATGTATAATTGCTATACTGAAACTATAAAAATCTGTATTTTCGACTTCTGTTCCCCTAACTCTGCATGTCTTTCCGTAAAATCGAATTGTTTCTAATTTTTTCTACTCTTAATCATATTTGTGACACTCTGAAACATATTGGTATATTGGTTTGGTACATCACAGTTATAAGATTCGCGACCCTATTTTAGACAGTACTCGTATATCACTGATATCTAACTAATAAATAATATTTAACATTTTCTGCATTTAATATCCTATAGAATAGGAAGTAAGAAGCAATTTAGCATAAGTATTGGTTTCCTCGAAGCCCAGTGGCTGAGTAGTAGTGCATCGCGCTTCCACACAATAGGTCAAAGGTACAAATCCTGAGCTGGGCAAGATTGACTTAGTCTTTTATCCCTTCAGTGGGTCGATAAATAAGAACTAAGCTTGCTTGGGAACTTGACAATGGGGGTTTCGCGTCAAACTGACCACCTGACCGGAACATCTGCTCATGTACCTCAGGACCCAAGGTCACGTATATTGAAATGGGCACAGTAGGCCTTGGCCCTCATGGGCTGTTGCGCCACTGATTTAAGTTTATTGATTTTCTTACGAAAGACAAATATTATATTCAGAGCAATAAGCCTTCTACAAAGTGTCCCAGAACCACTGGGACAAACTTTAAGTTGAGACAGCCGACATCACAAGGATTCAGATTTGCATAGCAACCCATGATCAGAAACGTCTTCGTTCGGCGCTAGGTAGCGTTTATCACAAAAACATTTTAGGAAACATACCTGTATTTCTGCAGTCATTTGAGCTATCATCGCCCGCAGAAGAGTATGGAACGTTTTACAAACACCGAACTGGCAGATATGGACCTGATTTACGGATTGGCAGAAGGAAATGAATGAGCAGCAGAAAGAATATATCCCGAAAGGTACCCACAGTGAGATGCACCGGATCGTCGAACGTTTGCTAATTTGGCATCACAATTTGGATGAATATGGATCGTTTCGTGGTAATAGGCGTAGTAAGGGGGAACCATGAGCTCACAGGGTACTCCAAGTCCTTCGAACGATATTCAAAACATTTTGTTCCATGCATGCAACAAAATGTGTAGGATACCGTGGCCCACTTCCACTATGTCTTTTACCTCGAAGTGATCCATATTCACTCAAATTGTGATGCAAATTAGAAAACATCCGGTGGTCCGGTGTATCTGTTTATGGGTACCTTTCGCGATATAGTTTTTCTGCTGCTCATGCATTTCCTTCTGCCAATCCATAAATCAGATGCACATCTGCCAATTCTCTCTCTCTCTCTCTCAGTGTATGTAAAACGCTCCATACTCTTCTGCGAGCGATGGCATCTCAATGACTGTGGGGGTAATGCAGGTCTCTTTCCATAAATGCTCTTGCGAACAACGACATCTAGCGCCGAACGAAGACGTTTCCGATCATGGGTTCCAAAACAAATCTGAATCCTTGTGATGTCCCCCATCTCCCCTTAAAATTTGTTCCAATGTGATCCTGGGACACGCTGTATATAAAAATAATTACTACAACGAATACTGCTTAAATCACTTTTTACATGTTCTATTATATCAATTCGTATTATATGATACAAATCTATTTCTTTAATAAAAACCAATACTTTTATTACCATGAATGTAAACAATAGTATAATACTCAACACACAATATGAATTTTATTTTACGTCTCTTTTGACTTGCTCACGCTATAAAAGAAATAGGTTTTCGTTTCTAAAGTATTTTATTACTTAATATTATACTTACTCTTTAGAAACTTTCGAAAGTTAACAGAGTACAAAAGAATAAAATGAATAGTGAGTGGGATTCCAGTTGTGCAAATACAATAAAGATGGGCTAGAAACAGTACTAAAAGATGTCGAAGAACTAAATTTATAAATTTTCTTATTTCTGCTTTAGCAGTGAGGAAGAAAGCAAAGCTATTTTCAAACCCCTCGTATTCTTTTTAAATGCAAATACAACTATTTAACTTCTTGCACCCGAGTTTTAAACAAAGGAACACTTGTCATATGTGATGAGAAAGAAAATTGGCATTTTTTATAATACACCTATTTCTCAAGTTTTCTCCTCTTCAAATGCTGTTTGATGTTCTCAAACAGCTTTAACGAAATTGAATCTGTGTTTTTCAAAGAACTGGAAAGTAATTTCTTTAGATATTATGTTGGAAATTATTTGATCAGCATTGCGATTTCTTTATTAACTAGAAGCTGGAAATGAAATATGATTTTGTGTTTAAGGAAATGTTTTCAAGTAAATAATGAGTAAAGACTGTAATATAAAAACCTATTTAACAAATTGTTTTTCGAATTTAAAGATATTGAAAGATATATATATATATATATATATATATAGTAAATTTTTTTTATTATCGATTTTCAAAAAGTAATTTTTTTCTTCATCAACTAATTAGATATATAAATTCTACAAAAGCTTTATCGTGTATTTTTTTTTAATTTTTAAGTTTGAATGTAATTTTTATAAAAAGATCACACATTAATTCGAACATTTATTTTTAAAAATTCACAGAATTGCTTATATTTTTATTATAATAACACAGATATTCTTAATTGATCAACTGATTTATGTAAAATTTTAATAATAAATAAATTTAAAATAAAGTGCAAGCCACACACACTAATTATTAATGTATTGATTTATTGATTGTTCATTAACTTCACGCTCTGAGACAACAATAAGACTGTTTTTCGTAACAAAATATAATTGCTTAGGAAACGAAATTTAAATGACTGTCATTGTTAAAAAAGATGCATGCTTAAACAATGTAATTAAACCGATATCATCAAGGTCATTTCAATTTTTTTCTTAATACGTTTCTATTTTCGCCAAGGCCATTTCTTTCGTGCAGGTAACAACTTTTCATATCAAAAGTTCTTCACTTTTTTTAAAAAAAGACCTAAAGGCAAAATGAAATCTATTGCTAATCAAAAACGCAGTTATTCATAAGCCATTAATGTGCTACTCCTGACTGTTTCCATGTTTTAGAGTAGGGGTATTTTTCATTCTTTAACGCTCGCGAGCCATATCAAAAAATCCACAATAATCCGCGGGCCACACGACTGTCGACAAAATAATGTAGTCAGAAATTCAAATAAGAAAGGGACGTTTGTGTTTTACAAGACTACGACTGATTCTAAGGAAAGAGATAGTAGTACAGATTTGCATATATATATATCAGTTTCATAAAAACGTTAAATGGAAATCGAATTAAAATACTTCGCGAGTGTTAAAGATGAAACTCCACCTTTTCTTCTGAAAACTTTTAAGATTTTATGCATAGTCAGATTTTTTTTATATTTAAAATTATTTAAAATACAATATAAAAGTTTTGAAAAGTTCGTCATTTTCAGAAAATTTAATCTCAAATGTATGTCAAGTATAACAATAAAATGTTTTAAATATCGAGAAAAACAGAAAAATTAGCATTTTTTACAATAAAATTGGACAAGGCAATTATTCCTGAAATTGCCTCAGATTCAAATGAAGGGTCACTAAAATGCCTTCAGCCGGCCATTGGTGGCCCTCGGTCAACGGATTGAATACCCCTTTTTTAGAGCATATAGTTTTGTTAGTAATAAAGAAAACTATAGCTCTTTTTAACACGCTTTTATAAGTTTCACTTGCATGTAACGGAATCTTGGAACTCGATTTTCGCCCACTTAAAAAGGTCAGATTAATTCGAAATTTTGCACACTTGTCAAGGCCCGATGACAATACAATAATTTCATAATTTTGTTCCATTGTCCTCATCAGGATCGTCAGGAATCACGATAATCAGATTTGGCCACAATTAAATATATCACTTCCAGATTTCGCAACTTATTGCACATACAATTTTCAGATTTGGCGACTAATTCGATATACCATTTTCAGATTTGGCGACTAATTCCATATAACATTTCCAGATTTGGCGACTAATTCCAGATTTAGCGACTAAAAGAAAAAGGTGTAACCCTACAGAAAGTGTTTTTAATTAATACACTTGTAGTTTATAAAAATAAAACTAACAAAAAAAGTGTTCTGTCTGTGAGAAAGTAGAGAGTGTTATCAATTTCTTACTATAATATAAACATTTTTCTGAAAATGAAAATAAAAAACATAGGCTCGTGATGTGAAAAAAATAATTTATGTTCTAACTGCTAAATATTTTTTATTTTTACAAAGCAATACGTTTAGAAGTGATGGTACGAATTAACATTATAGCAATACGTTTAAAAGGTGAGAGTACGATTGACACTTAATATTACCATGTTTTTATTAACTCGCTTTCTTTAATGTCTGTCCGTGTGGAATTTTGTAATTGATTTTAAACTGTGTGACTTTCCGATGAGCTAGAGACTTAAAATTCGGACCATATCTCAGAAGTGGATGACAATGCATGAAAATGTGAAAAAAGAAGGGAAAAAAACGAAAAGGAGGAATTTTATACTTTTTAGTCCGTTATAAAAACATGAGGTACATTAAATTTTTTTTTAGTTCGAACTTTTTTTCTTCTTACCACACATTTTATTTGTTTGACCTGTTCTTTTCAGACGGAATCTAATATAATGATACGAGACTCACCCGAGGCCCCGTAAACAGAGAGAATAAATACACTTCAGACCCTTTAATTAAAATCCATTGAAGAGCAAGACTTATTACAACAGCCACGTAATTTTGGCTCCAAATATCAAACTCAAGGATAAATTCAACAATGAAAAAAGGACAGTTTCAAAAACTAAAAAACACGCTTTTATTGTGGATCGAACTAAAAAATGAAAAATAAAATATAATTTAAAAAAACTAAAGAAGACGCTTTTATACTGAATCGAACTAAAAAGTAAAAAAATAATTCTTAATATAAGAATAAAATGATGAACGAGAAAATTAATGTCATTGGGGTAAAAGCGTGGGGTGCAATTTCGGAATTGAAAGAAGTTAGAAACTCTCTAACAGTTGATATATTTATAGAACACCCCACGCTTTTACCCCAATGACATTAATTTTCTCGTTCATCATTTTATTCTTATATTAAGAATTATTTTTTTTACTTTTTAGTTCGATTCAGTATAAAAGCGTCTTCTTTAGTTTTTTTTAATTATATTTTATTAAGAGAGTCAACTGTGTG
Source organism: Trichonephila clavata (assembly GCA_019973975.1). Lineage (NCBI taxonomy): Eukaryota > Metazoa > Arthropoda > Arachnida > Araneae > Nephilidae > Trichonephila > Trichonephila clavata. Next base: position 71,272 of record BMAO01014969.1, read on the forward strand.
TTTATAAAATTTGAGAGAACTTGAATTTTTTTTTTTAAAATTAATAGATTATATTAACAAAACATGGTTAAATGAGAAGATTTGTGTTCCAGAAAATTAATGCTCGCTTATGCAAAGTGAAATATAATATCTAAAAACGAAAATAGTTCAACTTAACAATTACTTATCTAACAAGATAAGTATTAATAGGCGTGTTTCGTATATTTCGCACTTCAGTCAAATAAATAAAAAATGTATCAGCACGTTACTAACTTGAAAACTTTGCTGAGCTTCACCTTTTTTAGAAAAAAAATCACTTGTGGAAATGTATTGAATATGTCGATGTCTGCTTTTATCCAATTAATCTGAAAAGTATATTAAAAAAACCTGATTCGGGAAATACTCATGAAAACGGAAAATACTCATATAAATGAGCTGAATTAATATTGTGATTTTACACTATATTCATTACGAAAGATAAATCCGTGCTTTTATAGCTTATGAAATAAAACTAAATTCTGATTGTAAGCAAACTTTTCAAACTTTTACGTGATGCCAATCCGTGTAGTGGTTAGTATCGTTGTCTGCTGCGTTGTTAGGCCTGGGATCGAATCCCGGGTAAGGAAGGGCTGTTTGTAAATATGCCCCCATGCTGCACTCTAATTATTCGTCAATCCGCAGGTCCTCTCGTGAGGAAGGGAAGAGAGGAGGGAGGTTGGACCCTTCTGACTGTTCTCTCTCAAAATTGGAGTGGAATCGAGGCAAATCATGCTGTTACCTGTGCATGGTGCTCAAAGTTGTGGTTAACGACAGGCGTAAAAAACTAACCTCCTGCAAAGATGAATTTCATGAGCCTCGATCTTGGCATTAGTAAAAAAACAAAACTTTAAACATTTTAAATTACTGAATTCTTATTTAGATTACAATTATGTAAGAGAATGCCCAAAAGTAGGAAAGTTTGTAGAGAATATAAACGATGCACTACTCACCGATATATATATTACACATTTTTTATGCTCTCATTTTACACTTAATGAAGTGTCTCTCTAATCAAACAGATTTCGTCATACACTAATGATTACGAAAAAAGTGCACTCGTGTAAATTTCATTGACTTTAATAAACTAATGCAATGTTAATTCTCTTTTAATGATATAAGAGCTCTCAAACATACAGCAGCTAATAGGAGAAAACAAAAAAATACTTTGAGAGAGGAAACATGAAGAAATTCATGACTTTTTACGATGTTTATTTCTAACGTTTTATGAATGTTTTTACCCTAATTACGAGTGGAGGTATATGTGTATTAAGGAGTGATATATGTACATAATGTTGGAATACTTTCATTGAAATTTATTCATCATTTACTACTAAATAAAGATAATTATAAGTGATAAAATTTCTATAAAATTGGTTAGTGAAACTATTTTGCTCAATTTTATTTTTAAAACTTCACCAAGAGTTTGTTTTGAAAAATTTTAAGAGATTTCTTTTTCATTAATCTTTAACATACTAATACCTCTACCATATAATCATCGTCTAAAGCAAAATAATAAGTATGAAACTAGGTACACGAATTATACAGAGTGATTGAACGCCTTATATGAATAAAACACGTTTTCTTTATTTTCTTGTCTTTAATAAATATCACATAAGCAAAATAACTAAAACTTTGTATTTCATTCATGAAAATATCTTCACTTACCAAACATTTTTAGTATGGAGCAATATACAGATAAAAAATTTCAACTTAACGACCACTAAAAAAAACTACCAAGAATATTAAGGAAATGAGTTGAGAAATGTATTCGTAATTAATGAAGATTTTTAAAATAAACTTGTAATTAAATTACTTTCAGAGAACTCATTACTTTACACTTTACTTTTGAAAAGAAAAGAAAGAGACTATTCTATTCTAGAATAAACTACTCTTTGATTTTGTTTCTACCTTAATAGGATTAGTTACATATTGTTTTCTCTATCGAGCGTTTTGTTTATGTTATTTTCAATAAAATTCTTCGCTGTTCTAAATAAAAGAATTTCACCAGAAAATAGCTTGTATGTTCTATGGATCATGAAAGGCTTGATATAATCATTATGACTACTTACAAGAAACTGTAATAAGCTGAACGAAAACAATTTTTTCGCGAGCTAAAAAATCTTTTTATATAGACATGGTTTTGTTAAAAAAAAACTTATTTATTAGAGTGTGGAGTTGTTTCTAATCATATCCAAGATAACAAAAAATTATTTTGAATATGTTTACTAAGAAAAAGCAATCAATTTATTATGCATATGTGTAATATATGTTTTACAAGGATAAGAATTTCAATGTCATTTTTCTTAAGATCCCAGCCTTGTTGTATATATATTTATGCTTTAAATTTGCTAACAGTCTGCATCAGAGCTATTCAGCCCATCAAAGCCATGAATGTTTAGTGATTTTTTATTAAAGTCTCTGTATAAAAAAACACGAGGGTTGTTGGCGAAGAACCTCAGCCAGGTGACGCTGACAACACCTGAAATGGCACCCCCTCTCCTATCTACCACATCACACTAGCAAGAGGGGTTTGAGACACAAAAAGTTTAATATGCATCAGGCCTTCTATACAAATAATCTTTAATGGCACTAGGAGTCGAACTTATGACTCGTTAGCCTCGAGATCATGACAATAACCACTAGATGATAACGACCACACCATGAATGTCGAAATAAATAATGAAAATTAAAGCTAGTATTCAAATCAACAATTAATTTTTCGTAAATTCATAATAAACTGTTAAATAAATTTACATTTAAAATGTGCTGTTGTTGTTGTTGCTTATGCCACCTTCAGATCAAGGTCCACAAAATTCATCGTGGCTAAGGGCTAGATTTTTATGTTTGTCGTTAGCCTTAGCTTTGAGCACCATGCAGGCGCCAGTGTGACAGATCTATACGCGTCTATAACTAACCCCTTAGGGATTTTTCTGGGACAATAATATTATAAACCAACTTTCACCGAGTGAAGAAAGCGTGATTATGCAAATGAAGTATATTTTATAAATTCTGTATTCGCGAGTTTCAGGAGTTAGTTGGTGATTGAAGGATCATGAAATATTATTAAGTGCAAATCGGAGTTTATCAAGTGAAGAAGTATAAGAGTATCACTCGACGGTGATTAAATCCGGATAAGGATCGTATTCAAGGCCTCGACTGGAGGCAACAACTTCATAAAAGTACAGGTATCGTGATCCTTATAAAAATAGGTTTAGCTTATTAGTGCGCGACGTAGTTTATATTGAGCTTGTATTGGTTATCGTGGAATCAGTTGAGGGTCTGTATTATTATCCCCAGGCTGACGAGTCTCACCTCCGCGCTCTGCTATCTGATCAGTTATCTTAATTAGATTATTACTGTGCCTGCTTGATATTTTGGTGACAATAAAATAATTAGAGTAAATCATGTCTACTGATTATTCAGTTCCTCTCACACATTTAGTCGGGTCCGAGGGTAGACAAGGGGGATCAGAGGGAAGCGGGAACCTACAAGCATTACAACAGTACAATTTTGCTCAGACATTTATGTTTATGCATTTTTAAAAACTGATACACTTGGAAGTAAAAAAACAGGCCATGGGCAAACGATAAAGGGAGCTTTTCAGCTGGAATTCCAATCTTTACAACCCCACCACTCAAAAAACCTGAGAAATTTCGATATATTCACAGTCGCCATTTTTTGGCATGGATAGAATTTGCTTGTGATTACGAGGTGCTAAAGCTCATTATCCAGGTATTATGAACTCATTATTCTTTCAAATAGGCAATTGCAACCCTTTATAAAACGAAAAAAAAAATTATAGTCAAAAGTAATGTTTATAATAGCTAGCCGATCAAAAAATTTTAACAGCTTATTCGCTGCTTGGCAAACATTAAAAACATTTCTTTAGAAAAATTTGTGACAGAAATTTATTTAAGAAACGCAATTAAGTCCTACAGAAAATCATTTGAGAGAGAGAAAATTTATAGATTTAATAAAAACGGTCTTCCCTTTCAGTAAATGTGACTTACATAATTCAATATAGAATGTAACTTATTCAAATCCTATATAATATCTGTTATCTGATTTGCATACTTTCCACTACACTGTATTTCTATTGGTGGATTTTGCGTATTCTTCTCTCAAGGCAACTTGAGATCCTGCGTAGTTCGAAGAGGATGAAATTTTTGAATAACTCGTCTTTTGAGAATATTCTAAGTATGTTTTAACAAATTTAAGTCTGAAAAATATGTAAGAGATATCACGATCTCCACATCTTTCTCCTCTAGCGTTATGTCTACTTATAGATCCGTACGAGCATTTATTGTCAGCCATAAGAAAAAATTACCCATTACATTTCGTTAAAAAACATTGCACCAAAACAATGTATTCAATCCAAAACATGATTAAGCAAATTTTTTTGCAAATCTTTGTTTAATTCTGTTTGTTTAAAAAATGAAATTTCTATATTAGAATTCATTAATAGTTTCTCTATTTGTTAATCACGTAGTTAATAAATTGCGGAGTTTTTTATTTCTCGATCTTATATGGCATTAAAAATTCTTGTCAGCATTTCTTCGTGATGCTACCTGCAAATTAAAAGTTTTTTTTAAATTTCAAAGTATAAAATTAAACAGCACTGAATCAAGGACTAGAGTCCTTGGTACCTAAGCCAAAAATCTCAATTTTGCAGCTAAAGAGTTACGAGTGTAAGACGAAGTTACGGTTGCCACATGATAATAATAGCGAGATTTTTGACCATTGAAGTTGAATGCACGGGACGATAATTCATACTCTGAATTAGTAAATACCTGTCTTGCAGAAAAATTAAATTTTCTCACGTTAAATGAATCTCAAGACTATCTCTGGTGTTGCGCGAAATTTAGAAGAGGAAGGCATCAGTTACATCTTGGCCATATTATTAAGAAGTTCGTCTTAAGAGAGGTCCTTGTGGCTTCGAAATATAACGCTAATGAATGATCATCTTGACTTTGATTCAAAATTTTGAAGTTTATCGCTCCAAATCCTTTGCATTAGCTTAGAAGGATGTCCATTCAAAACAATCGACTGAAAATACAAGATTTGATTTCTTCAACGACTTTCAAGTCGAATAATAAGACTTCAAAGCATGACAAATTTAAATGAGTTTAAAATATTTCACGTATGTGATGTGTAAGATTAATAAGTTATAAGTATAAGACATCATAAGATTAATAAGTGCAATAGTCATCACATCAGAACCATAGTAGCATAGTGGTAGCTTCTCTTCATTAGGTAAGCTTGGTAATATGTCAGCGATGGATAATTCGAATCATGGTTTTATCATCTGGAAATTTTATATCCGTTAGCAACTTAGTTATGTTTTTCAAACTAGATAATACAGGGAAAACTATTATCTAACCAAATAACTCAGAATAACCATAACTAACACTAATCCACGTTCTTCGTTTCTAATATTGTGCGTGGGTAATGTGAGGGTCCGGGAAAGGTTTAATATAAAGTGAGAAGTTGGTAACCCAGTTCCATTATTAAATGAAAGTTAAAATTGATTAGTAACGATTTTTTATAAGTTAAAAGAATATTCCGAGTAAAAATTAAAAATTCTAGAATAATTTTTTAGATAAGTTCATAAGGTACTAATAATGACAAGCGTCGCACGGGGGAAATCGGGTTGATCGCGGGGGTGGCGGCTTACATAAGTTTAAATGGGAACGAAATCTTGTCGCTACCTTCAATCCCTTGTCTAAAATGTGGCAGTTTAAAAAAGTCGTGCATCTAATCAATAGTTTAGTTTTGTATTGTCTTTATGGAGTGAATGTAGCAAAACTTTCTTAATTTTGAATAGAAAGCAGTATTATTCTTTGTATTTTAATGAAGATATCCATCTCAGTGGTTCATCCATTTCATTGGGAAAAAATGCTTATCTATATCTTAATGAAATTTATAATTTGAACAAATTTTTTCTTCATATATCACAATATTTTATTTATACTTTATTTTTGAATCAACATCTACCATTTAGGGCGTGTAAATTAAATTTATTCTTTTTCTATTTTGCATTGAAATGAAGTTATTTCCCTTGGAGGATCATGGTCAAATTTTTCGGAATAAAGAGGTCGAGGGTGCAGTGAGTATGGCAGTCATTGCATGTTGATTTAGACTAATCTATGGCTCCCAAACTTTTTAATCTAATCGTTATAGAGACTCTTACTAAAATTGTTAATAAGTGTTTAACAGTATCAATAACTGAATGATAAAAAACTAAAATGAGACACAAAGGACACAAAGGAAAATGAGACACATTTCGCTGATAATAGAAAAAAAAAGGAAATTATAGCAATTAATTGTTAAAAAACCTTAAACCTATTAATGCTTTCCAAAATTTCTTCCTTTAATTTGTTTAAATACAGTTTGGTATTTTAATATAGTGCCCAGAAGCAGCTTTGTAGTTTCTTAAAGTATAAACAAAGCGTTATCATCCTCAGAATTTAGGTACTGTTGTCAGATATAGTAATTTCCTTAATTATAAAATAATTAACCAGGTATGGACCTGTTTTAAAGAGAAATATAGGTTTCGAAACATGTCAATAGCTGATCAGAAAAAAAATTGAACAAACTCAAGTACTGCAAATGAATTAGGTTATATTTGATAAACACTTTAAGGCAGTGTTTCTTAAACTGTGGGGCGCGATATTCCTAAGTGAGTGAGCATATTGAAAAATCGAAAATAAACGATTTAAAATAAGAATCAATTTACTGAAAGGAAGAAAAACAAAATACATTCTGATATAATAAAAACTAAACGCATTTACACTGATATGATATACTAATAAATGTATCCGTACAGCTCAATGCTTTTGATAGTTAATTTATCAATACTAAATTAAAAACAAATTTAATAATTACTAGTGCCTCCCATTGGCTTGTCATATACAAAATTTAATACTTACATTGATAATTTGTATGGTTTATAATTAAAGTTGTATTGTAGCTTTAGCATCAAAGTACATTTTTATTTTATTCAATACATTGTCATTGTATGGAAGGGCGGGGAGCGATGAAATTTATGATTGAAAGTAGGGTTGCCAATATTGAAAGTTCGAGAAACATTGCTCTAAGGTGTGATCCTCTATTTTTTGGCACCATGAACCAACTCCGTTTAGACAAGTATAAATAGACCGAAAGTGTACAAGCGTGCTTTATATAGTGAGTAAATCCTTTTTATTGCAATAATTAAAGTATACAATAAATTGACCATCGTTGTCTGGTTCAAAAATTGGTGAATATACAGAGAGAGACAACTTTAAAACGCATTAGGAAATATTTACATGAACCATACTTTCTCGTGCAGATTTAAAGATTTTTATAGAAATAATATATGTAATCAAATCACAGGAAAATGATGTACTCATTATCGTTTAAAATAAACTTTCCTTATTTCCTCATTTCATAAGTATTCTTTCTAGAAAGATAGAAAGAAAGATATTTTTTATTACAGGTTTAGAGGAAAACTCCCAACTCTACTTAAATTAATCATCATTTATAGCTTCCTTATTGAATAATTAATATATCGTTATAGCACAATAGCTTGAGATCATGTTAATGAACTTCTAAATTCATATAATAGTTCAGCAAAATAATTATTCAATTATTATTTTTTTTTCAACTATGCATGTTTTCTTTAACTACAAGACATCTATAAAAATTTTGAAGTGAAAACTTCTTTAGCGGCGTTGGGCACTTTTTGGTAGGAGAAAATCTTATGGGTTCGCGTCACCGACATGCTCTGACTGGCGCACGCTCAGTGTACTGTTCGCCTTAGATACTTTTTAATGGGTAAAAACTCGTGCGTTCGCGTCACCGACATGCTTAATAGTAGTATATCTGTAGCTACACAGCTGACGTATAGTACTGTGTATATCTTAAAAGTAAAATTGAATGGATTTAGTGAAAAGTCCAATGTGTATACACTGCGCATTGTTGAAATAGTGTTTTTGTTTGATTTTTATTTGAATCGTTTAATTGAAGAATGATTGTACAGTACAATAGTGAGTACTAAATAAATAAACTAATATTTTTAAGATAAAAATAAATAACAGAAAATTACTTTAAATACTCGTATTTATTTTAGCGTTTGAAAATTTTATGTTATTTAAAATTATTTTAAATCTTCCTATTTATTCTTCTGGCGTTTGAATTTTTTTTTTCTTCTAATATTTAACCTCTGCAATGCATATGTTCTGCTTTTGTCAGAAATTCGTATGAAAAACGAAGAACCACTTGATATTCCGAATTTCAACTTTGTTGTAAGTTATAAAAGACCCGAAGTTCCAGTAGCAAGCGTAGCTATTTATCACAATACTCAAGATACGTCACACTTCATAACTTCACATATGGACATACATATTAAATTCATTAGAAGTATTGGTGTTAATGTTTCTGATATAGGCGAAATATGCGTTCCTCGTTGCGATTCCCAGAAAAGGCAATACATATTAATGGTTACCGTTTATATTTCGCCTGGAAAATCTATGAGACAGATACAACAATTTTTATTCGAAAATTTGATGATTTATACAAAAGATGGTTCTGAAATACTCGAAAAAAGATTTGGCGAAAAATATGATAATGTACCGATGCTTTTAAGTGGAGACCAATATTAACTTTGCAGATGATAAAAATCTACCACTAATTGAATTTCTAAATCAAACACTTAGTTTAAATATGTCCAATGATCGAAAACTCAGTACCACAAAATATATACCACCGCCAATCGATGCGGTTTTCACGTGATACTTGGATAAATTTGAATCAAACATTTTCCTTTCTTACTTTAGTTACCATACACCTATTGTATCTTTTTTGGAACAAAATGAAATAATTGAAAATACAAAAAGTCTAAGTATTGTTGAAATTAATGATCACAATGATGAAAACAATTAAAATAATGTTAAAAATCAAGTACATTGAAATTTAAGTAAATACAAATACTATCCATAAATAATATATGATTGTATATTAATTGTTATTTCAATTGAATTGTATTTATATTTTGTCATGATCTTGTACAGCCCGTAATATATTTGAATAATAAAAAACCATATAAACATGCATATAATTGTTGCTCGGAGTGTCAATAGATGTGAAAACCAGATTGAAGTTGATAATTTTAATTCAAACATTATGAAATTTCAAATTTTAATGCTAAAAGTTCTAAGTTTTCATTTCTATCGGCAGTCTCTATAACTGCCAATTTTTTTTAACAAATACTTCAAATAAATTGTGTATATAACAAGTTATTAAATTTAACCTAATATGAAGCATTACAAAAAGTACGGTAAAAATCTTATAACGAATAAAATTATATATTATGAAAAAAAAATAAGTGATAAGTATTAAGTCCTTACTTTGTACCTTTTGGAACACAATCGACTCTTTTGATCAAGTTATACAGATTGATTACATTAAATTAATTTTCTGTGTAAGTTACAGGAAACTTATTGAGACAAATATTTTACTAATCATAATGTGTAAACTTACTACAGAACGCCACGTAAAAAGTCTAAAGTAAGAAGAATGTAAAATTTAAATAACCTACTGCATTATGAATTGTTAAAAACAATTTATAATCGGATTAGTAGCAGCTGAAGTGCTGATACCTCTTTCGCGGCAGCTGTTGTAAAATTTCTGAAAGTAATATTGACAAAGGTAACTTATTCTTATTGAGTAAAATAGAAGTGACTAAAATTAGAAAAAAGAATATTTGTCATACTTTCTTCTAACCAAAAGAGACAAATCTAGAAATTCTAATCAGTTCCTCGTGTATAAAAAATAAGTTTCATAAGGTTTAATAGAAAAGCACGCATAAAACTAAATTTGAGACCTAGAAATAAGGCGTATTTTAATTTTGTTATAGTGTATGACTACTTTTATAATGTTATAGGGGGTCATTTTAAATCGATATAACAATATTTTCTTCTCTTTTCTTTTTAGATAAAATTATCGTTATTTCTACAAAAAGATTAAAAATTATAATTTTATGATTTTTTAATGAAAATTTCTGAAGAAATAGAATGGTTTAAAAATTATTGCAAGAAATATAAATTAGTAATTCTTGTCTTTATTATGGTAATCAGTAAGCTATAAAATAAGACAAAAATTGGTTTCTGGAAGACATTTTATGTCTTGATACATATTAATGTATTATATTTTAACCTAAATTTTAAAATTATTACATAATCAATGCATGTTTAAAATATTTTAAATCTAACAAAGAACCTTCCTCCCCCCCCCCCTCAAAAAAAAACATACGCGAGCTTATTGATTATTAAGAAGTATAGAAAAGATTCTAAATAATAAATTAGTTCCTAAAAACATTACATTTATCTATATAATTATAAATATTTTTGCTCAGGTGTTATTAATTAGTTCTTTTGTTTGAATAAAATTTCCTTTCTTATTTAAACTAAACAAATTTCCGTTTATGACTGCCTTTTATTCAAAGTATCTTTCTTTTATTTACCTTAAAAAGTGTTACACACATAAAAATAATTATACTAATTTTTCTAAGAGGATTTTATTTGCTTTTGTTATTTCCTTTTTTCATAGCAAATAGGCTATTAGCGTATTTCATAGCAAATAGGCTAATCACAACTAACATTTCTTTTTCTCTGCTGTAATCCTTTTTTTTTTTTTCAATTCTTACTATTAGCTCACTTTCTTCATATATTTATTTATATATACATTTATCTTGTTCAAATTTTCAATCGTTAATAAAATACTTTCTGTTCATCCGATCAAGTTCAAATAAATTTTTTAAAACTTGTAGTGGATGATACTACATGTCAATACAGTTTTATCAAACATTAACTTATTAATTACTGGTTAATTAATTAAATTAAATTAATTCAACTAAATTAATTACCGGTTTTCAACGCGAACTTAGACTTGTCTACATTGTTGTAGCAATGTAACTGCTAAAACAATGACAGAAGTTGGCATCGAAAACCGGTTTTTCAGCCAAACTTGCCAAACCTTGTGTGCATTGCTACAACAATGCAGACAAATCATGCTCTTTTTTAATTCCTACTATTAATTCACTCTCTCCCTATACATGTATATTTATATTATATATCTTGGCCAAATTCAACATTTGTTAATAAAATACATTTTATCCATTCAAAGTAGGAATTGACTTAAAAATTTTCTTTATATTACTTGTTTTTATGCTTCCTGTTAAAATTATCTACCCATAATTATTCAATATATTTTGCTACATTATTCTTACAGATTTTCAAATATTTGCTAATATAAGTAATTGATGGATTTTAAATCATTTTTTATCAAATAAAACTTTGATTTTTATTAATTTCACAACGATTTTCATTAGAAAGGGAATTTTTCTATAAGGAAAAATTGTAGATTTATCAAATCAAGGGACAGAATTATTTATGTTTAATCATTACATCATATGTCTATTTAAATTTTTTTCCTTAAAATAAAAATTTAGTAAAACGATTGAAAAAAAGATTAAGAAATTTGAATTTTATCTAATAAGTTTTCAGTTTTTCCCACAATAACGCATCTATACAAATAAATAAAATTGAAGTGTCTGTTTGTAATTTCAAATTAGCAGCTTTTTACTTAATGCACTAAAAGTATATACGGTACTCATAACAAAAAACCAATTTTTAAAATTTTTGTCTGTCTGTCTGTTTGTTCCGGCTAATCTCGGAAACGGCTGGTGCGATTTTAAAAATTCTTTCACTAATGGAAAGCTACATTAACGGGGAGTAACATAGGCTATATTTTATTCCCGTATTCTTACGGGAACGGAAACTATACGGATGAACATGAAACTGAATGCCAAGATGAATGCCAAGCTGAGCTAATGAAGTCGTTGTTTTGGTTACTGGCGACCGATGCTCTTCATGAGACATAATAGTGTTACGCGCACATGATAATACGCTGACACGTGCCATATTTTTTTTTATGATAGTTATCTCACTGTTCAGTTAAGTAGAGCATCGGCTGTTTCGGATGCACTTTTAAAAATAATAAATCAAGGCTTCATAAGCAAAAAGCAATGCAAAAAACAAAAAATTGATAAGTTTTACGGTTAGTTTTAATCCTTTCTTTTTTTTTATTTACATTTTTAGTCACATTTAAACAACAGTTACTATAATCCCAATCTATATCTATACAAATAAATAAAATTGAAGTGTTTGTTTGTAATTTCAAATTAGCAGCTTTTTACTTAATGCACTAAAAGTATATACGGTACTCATAACAAAAAACCAATTTTTAAAATTTTTGTCTGTCTGTCTGTCAGAATATAAACAGATATATTTATAAAACATCATGAAATACCCAGAGAAGCGGGAGGGTAACGGCTAGTTTAGCTATATAATAAATGAAAACGATTTATAATGGAATACAATAAAAAAAATAAATGTTGTCACACAAGCATTTTTTAAAACTTTTCCATCTAATATACTCTGTGTAAAGTAATTACATCAGAATATATATCCGAACAAATTCAAAATATGATTTGAGTATTTGTATAAATATTCGTAAATACTCTTTCGTTCGTAAATGAATATAAAAACAGACATTTTAGTATCAAACAAGTAGTAAAAGTCATAGACACATAAATGTTATATCTTTTTAAATAAAAAATGTTTAATTGAATGGTCTCAAGTAGAAATAACAATTTTTTTTCTATTTAAGTTGTATTTTATTTCACCTCTGAAAAATAAAGTATTTTTAAACATTCCATCTCAGGCTGATGCATTTTAAATCTGTCGAGGCTCAAAATTCTTAGGTCGATGTGATGCGAAGTTAAAGAAAGTATTCCAGCTCATGTGCTGTCCTCGTCACTTTTTTCAAAATGTTTCAAAATTACGTGTTCCATCGTCATGGCATTTAAGTGCATCGTTAATGAAGAAACGATCAATAATCACTCATTTTTAAAAGAATTAGAAGCATGTCTTACATTTTTTATCTCCTCACAGCATAACATCAGGTGATAATTGAATGTGGGAGAGGGGACATAGTTCCTTAAAGCATGGTTAATCTTGAAGCTCAGTCATAAGTCGTTGAAATTGCTATTTAAATAGTGTGCTCAAAATTCAAATTAAATTATGAATTTCAATTGTAATCGGTTTATCCTCGCCAAATTCCTTGGTTTTAGTTTTATGGAGATTTTAAGAGCATGACTTTGTTTAATAGTTATCCCAAGAAAAAACAGCGAATATAAGACTATGTTTATGCGAAAATTAAAAATCTCAACTGAAATTTTTTTAACTGATAGCTTCTTTCTTGTTGGTGGAATGAAGCTTGAAATTGAATTTACAAATACCGGAATTCTGAAATTATCAATTCTACAGTCATGTGAATTGTAACAAGTGAATTCATTCTTTGGTGTATTTCGCCAAAGCGTAATTCTACTCATGACGAGAACCAAAATATTCTGCTGCACGCCGGGATCTGAACCCATATGAATGTACCTTTTATAATTCAACTTACATTGAACCTTTTATTATTAAGGAAAAGAATATAAAACAGTTATGAATAATACAGATATATTAGGTAAAAAACTTAAACAATTTTAATTTTTAACACATGTGTGTGTTTTCCATCATGGCAATATATATATATATATATATATATATATATATATATATATAAATCGATGTTTGTACATATAAAATCTCTTCACTCCAACACCGTTCAACTGATCACAATGAAAATTGGCATGTATTTGTATTCTTTGTGGAGAAGGTTTTTGTGCTATCCCCTTTGTTGCAGCTCCCCCAGGTGTCACTACAGTATATCAACTTCTACACTGTTCAATCAACTGCTAAGTTGCCAACGTGGTCGCCAAAAAGGATACCAAATACTTAACTCTATCACCAACATTTCGCCATGTTTCCCTTGAATCGCCATTATTATCTAAAGAACGGCGTGTCTTGCAAATATTATAGTTTTAACATAAAATAAACACAACAGAAAGTAATATTAACGTATCATACTTCCAGATATAAATTATTTACACTATTTTAAGGTGCCTGACTAGTGCAAAATCATCAATTTTAATGAAAATGACCAAAACAATTTTATTTGATATTTTTAATATTTGAATTTTCTTCTTTCTAAAAATACCTTACTTTTGCTTGTACTCCAATTATTTACGAAGTTATAGCAGTTTTTATGTCAAGTGAGAACAACAAAAATGAACCGGAAGTTAGAAATCGAAACCGGAAGTGCTTTGAATTTGAAAGATTTTTACTCTTTTTTGGAGTTTTATTGAGTTTATTAATAAAATATAAATTTTGGTAATCTTAAAACTGAATATGGTGATATTTTTTAAAAAATTATTTAATAGTTTTTAGTAAAATTTGGCAACAACTTTACAGGTTTGTTGTTATATTTCGATTTGTTTATGTTCTAGCGACTCGATTTTTCGATCCTCATTTAACTTATTATTTTGATATATTTTATAAAAAAAACTGTCTTTTTAAAGACAAAATATTGATTAATTATGGCTAAATCAAGATCTGGAAGGTCTAAGAAGCGCCGACTTACTGGAAATCGTTATACCATTTGTGCTACTATTAATGAGAATGATGAAACATCTGAGCTCAATTCTACTGAATCCGCTAGTGCAAAAAAATTGGAATCAAGCCATACAAGTTTGAAAATTTTCTCAGAAGGTTGTTTGAAACTTATGAAGACAATAGAATTGTCAGCCTGACAACTTTGATTTCATTGTTTGCCATAGTTTGCTGCCCTGATTGTTATTCTCAGGGCTTGGAACTTATAGAAGACTCTGTCAGTGGATTATGCTCACATATGAACCTAAAGTGCAAAAACTTTTCCTTCTTTAAAGGTTTCCCTACGACAGAGAAGATGAAAGGTTCTTGTCTGATAAACTCTTCAATTGTTTTGGGGCTAAGGATAATCGGGAAAGGATTATTTTCAGCTGGGGAAAAGTTATGTGCTTTCCTGGGTTTATCTTTCCTATCAAAACTTGCTTTCCGCAATCAAGAAAGAAAACTGTTGAAAGCAACTGAACGCGTTGCTCAAGAAAACATCAACGCTGCATTAAGTGAAATCAAAGGCTCAAATAGTTTCATTAAATGTGGAATATCTATTGATGGTACTTGGCAACGCAGAGGCTACTCATCTTTGAATGGGTGTGTAAGTGCCATATCAGTTGACACCGGTAAAATTTTAGACTTTGAAGTTATGACGCAATATTGCCACATATGCGCGAAAGGCAATAACCAATCATCGAAACATGTATGTTCGAACTATAAAGGTTCCGCTGGGAACATGGAGGTTGTTGGAGCCTACCGTATATTTGAGAGATCAAATGTAAGGGATGTGCAGTACAATGAATACTATGGAGATGGGGACTCTAAAGGATATGAAGCTGTTAAAAACTTTTATGGAATTAATACAGTAACCAAACTCGAGTGTATAGGCCATGTACAGAAACGTGCATGGGGGCGGTTGCGTCAATTAAAAAAAAAAGATGAAAGGTTTAGGAGGGAAAAATAAATTAACTGATAAATTAATTGACAGAATCCAGAACTATTATGGAATAGCTATTCGAAGCAATGTAGGTAATCTACAAAAGATGATGAGTTGTGTAATAGCTGCATTTTCCACTGTGTATCTGGAAAAAACAATTATTTGCATGGACAGTGTCCTGAAGGATCTGAGAGTTAGTGTCGTTACCAAAGGTCAAAAACAGCTGGGAGTCCTCTCAAAGAAAATAAGCTAGGACTTCCTAATAAAATTATAAACCAAATAAAACCTACACATCTAAAACTGTGTAATGAAACGTTGTTGAAAAAATGTCTTCATGGTAAGACACAAAATTGTAACGAAAGTTATAACAACATTTTGTGGAATATTGTTCCCAAAAATATATTTATTGGACTGCAAACATTTCGTTTGGGTGCATTATTAGCTCTGATACTTTTTAATTCTGGTTATGCTGGTATATTATCAGTGATTCGAAATGTAAATGGTTCCCTTCCTGAAAGTGTTGTTCAAGAGTTAGTTAAATTTGATAAACAACGGATTTCAACATCTTTAAGACACTCTTTACCGATTGCAAAATTGTCACGAAAAAAAAGAAAAGCAGCAAGGAAAACAAAAAGTACTAAGAATGAAAAAACAGAAGGCTTAGTATATTCATATGGAGGGTTTTAAAGTACTTCTTTGCATAATTTTTATTCTAATTTATGATAACCTTTGTGATAAACAATGTTTTTTAAGAGCTTTTTCGTGAATGTTTACTGGTAAAACAACACAAATATATTTTGTATTAAATATTTCTTAACTTCTAAAATAATATGGTAGAATATATATTTGTTTTTCTATGTAAAATATTTTTATTTTTTAATGCAATAGGGTTTTTTAAAAGTGCTTTTTAGATGTCTAATCTGTAGTTCGTAAACTATGTGCTTAGACTTTAAGAAAAAGCTTTGTGACACTATAAAATTGTTAAAAATATTAAAAGATAAAAGTTTGAAGAAAGTATATACTATTTATAATTGCTTTGAAAAGGTTTTTTTTTTATATAGAGAGGTTTTAGGTTTTTTTAGCAGTATAGTTTTTTAAAAATTTTGAATTTTAAATCTTTAAATGCATTTTTCTTTGAAACAGCTTTTTTGATATTTTACAACACGGTAAGAATGATATCTCAAAAAGTTCTGTAGATAATTGTTTGAAATTTTGTATCATGGTTCATTATTATAGTATGTATGCAGAGACGTAGGGATTAAGAAAAAACAGCATGTTTACCTTTTTTATAATTTTTTTTTTCTGCGTGATAAATGTGAAATTTTTGAAAAATTTGCATTGCGTGTACTTTTTGACCTCTAGTTCAGTAATAAATTAAAATTTTTCAAAGATATTAGGTCAGTTCATTATTAACTGTTTTCTGAGTAAAATTATATGGGTTTTTTTAAAATTTTATGCATTAGAATTTATTTTACTATGTTTAACGTAACGTGCAAGTAACGTCTAATTTAAACCTAAAATTGGCCATATTTAAAAAAAATACACTGAAAGAATTTTTTTTTTGCTATTTTTATTAGTTTTCATTTATAAGCAAACAAAAAATGAGTTTAAAAGTTAATTTTCAGCAAAATTTCAAAAAAATGTCTCCGCAACTAGTCAGGCACCTTAAGCGTTCGTTACACAAAATCAGTATCAATGTTTTGCTTTTGGAGCAGAGATTAGCTTAGGAAGCTGTTTTCAAAAATCGACCCACAAGACTGTTACGGGGAGTTATAAATTTTTAAAAAAAATCCTTTTAATCAGCTATTAGACCTTCAGACTTAAAATTTAACAAATATGTGGTTTTTTTTGTTCAGCTTAGATAAGCAAAACGCTGTTCTTTTTGTTGTTGTTGTTTAATTTGTGTAATTCACGTAATATTAACTCATTAAAATCTTCTATATCCTTCAATCTGTATTGTTTAACTTTTCAATTCACTCGTGCGAAGAACAGGTGTACCAGCTAGCTATAATATATTGGTAAATAATTACTCTTTCTTAAAATAAAATATCCTCTGTGAAAAACAGGAAAAATCACACAATGTTTGCATTGAACAACACACACACACAAAAAATTCACTTGATATTCATTTTTAAGCACCACACACAACATATATTAAATCACCGTTAAATAATTTTCACTTTACTTATTAAAATCTAATTATATTTTTCATTTCATTTATTAAATCAAAGTATTTAAAAACTGCATTAGTTTTAAACAGACGCAAAATTTTATACGTGCGCCCAACTTCATAAACACTTCAGCCGATTTCCAGTCAAGGCTGTCTCCGTTACCGTAAAATATTTAACATTTTAAACACTTTCATCATAGAATGTAAGCTCGAAATTTGCGGGTAAACGTCATACACCGGGTATAAAAATGAGAGTTTTTTTTTAAAGTAAAGGATTAGCATAGAAAATTAGATATCTACATATATCGAAATACTGTTTATTTAAAAGAAATGACATTCCTTATGAACTTAAAGGATTGTTGTGCTAGAAACATACTTTTTTTTCTAAAGCTTGGAATAATACATCAAATAAATGACTTCAAAACGTTATAACATTGCGAATGTACATTTGAGATTTCTTCGTAAAAAATGGATTCGCGTTAAACGGCGAATGTACCTAAAAAATATAAATTACAGCTTGAAAGCATATACACGCCAGATTTTACAGTAGGTTAAACCATCTTGGTTTCTTTATTGCTATCATCTTCCATTTATTTGCGCCGATGCTTCGCAAGCATTTTTAACACTCTTTTATAAGCTTCACTTGTATGTAACAGAATCTTTGAACTCAATGTTTACCCACTTTAAAAGGTCAGATTTATTCGAAATTTTGTTCACTTGTCCAGGACCGATTACAATACAATAATTTAATTATTTTGTTCCATTGTCCTGATCAGGATCATCAGGATTAATGATTTCCCATTTTCCGATCCCATCTGCATCTGGCGACTTATTTCGGATCCCATTTCCAGATTTGGCGACTAAAAGATTAAGTTACAACTTGGTTCGATTAACTATAAAAGGGTGTTTTTTAGTTTTTTTAACTATAATGGATTATTCTATATTATCCAGTCATCTTATATGGTGGGCGTGAGCCCAACTGTTTCAGTTTTAATTTCTTATTAGTGTAAATAGCTGAAGCTTTTAAACTACGTCCTTAAAAATGCATTACATTGATTTCTAAATACGTATTAAAATAAATGGCCTTTTTTCCCTCTCTTGGAACACTTAATTATCATATTAACATGACTCTAATACCGTCATGTACAAATTTTATTCATTTAAATGCACGATTTCCTATCAAACTTGTGACCCGGACATATGATTTTCTTATTCATAAGTAAAATGATACTTGGTTAAAACTAACTATAAAGCATGTTTCCCTGTTTTTATCTGGTTTTTCTCAATGACGTCAATCTTTTGAGCAATACGCCATTAACAAAAAGAAAAACAATATTCACAGTATAAATATTCATCAAAATGCCACACACATAATTTTGTCAGAAACAATGAATCATACAAAAACACATCTGATATCTCTCATACAAAAACTGTTATCTCTCGATTATATAATGAAATATTCTACTATTATGTATGCATACCCATATTGAAGTACTTTTTATCATAAAAGATAAAATACTTAATACTTCTTCATTCCCCGTCAAAGAGTCTACATTTTCTTAAACAGTTGTAATGCAAATAATATATGCATGCTTAAATTCAGATAAAACGATTTTTGTTCATATTTTTAAGAGCTCTCTCTCTATATATATACCAACTTAAAAATCTTATTTTTAAGCATTTGAACACTTTTGTAAAATATTTTATGTATCTTTACTCGTGTCAACTGTATTCAAATGATTTTAAAATTTTGAGTAATAAATTTTAAGCGTAACGTGTATTTTTTTATACACATGATATCAAGAAATATCCTGTTCCATGCTATTTCTCAATAAGCCATCTATATATATAATGTTATGTTTTCTTTTCTTTTCTTTTTTTTTAAATTTATATTTTAGATACTCAATTTGCTTCTCCCAAAATAGCAATGTGGCCAGTAAGAGCGTTTGCAAGGAGAGAGAGAGATTATTCTTTCAATAACAATAAATGAATAAGAGTGATCATGGCGGCCATTTTGTGGTGGCAAATTTTATCACTAAACCTCATTTTGAAAATTGATGGCAAAAATAAACATATCCAGAAAATTCAAGAATTTTCTATGAAGATCGTTTCGAAAGAATGTTTAAGGAAGGTTATTACGAGCGTGATAACTTAGTTTTGTTTACTGTGAGAGTCTCAAGATGAAATGTACAAACATTTAATTTATAAGAAATTTCTCATAAATGAAAAAAGCAAATTACGAAGTAAGTCTTTATCTGTAATTTCCATATTTTTATTGCTCATATTTTGTTATTTAAAATTCAATTAACACTATCTGCTAAGATATTGAAAAAATTTCGAGGAGTGAATGCAGCTAATCTGGGTCTTTTACCGACTTAGACAGAAGTTGTCAAGTAATTCTTGGAAGTGGAAGAGAGAATATAACATTTACCATTTTCAATATTACTATTACTACGATCATTTTAAAATTAACATCAAAGATTTTTTTGCATAAGAATAAATAAATTGCGGATTGTAGATTTGGTATTATCCACAAAATGACTAGATTTATGTTGGCTTGTAGTTTAAAATTATAAATTATACCTTTTTAGTTTGATAAGTAATTATTATCTTTACTAAAAATATTAGCTATACCGGTTTCCAAAAGTTGCGGAACTTATACCGTGAATAATCAGCTAAGAAGAGTTTGAAAAAAATCTTGGATTTTTTTTACGTTACAAATAAAAGCAATCTACATCAAGAAGCAATATACAATCCAAAAAAAAAATTCACTCTCATCGTTTTTAGTGTAAATATCCAAGTTAAAATCATCTGTTTTGAAGAATATCATTGCTCAATGAAGGAATGATGGTATATTAAACAATGCCACGATAGGCAAATTGTAAAAAGGTGTTCAGAAACTATTTGACTGCAAAATTGCGTTTTAGAGTTATTTTCGACTAAGAGCAAGTCAACAAGACTTGGATGTTGCAAGAAAATTAAATGTCAATTGTTCCGTGGTGAGCTAGGGGTGGAATCCATTTCTAATCACTGACTTAGCTTCCTGAAGACCTACCGAGAATAAGTCATTTGTTATACTTCTTTGGATAACTTGTACTTTACTTTAATATACACCTTAACACTACTGCAACTCACTCTCGGAGATATGCATTTATAGGCATGTCGAGAGGTAGGCATTTATTTCTACCACAGGAAGGACAATATCAGCCATGATATTAAACAGAAGGTTGTATGATGAAGGTATGTATGCTAAACCAGGACCAATATTTTTTAAATATATAATTATAAAATTTGCAATAAATGATGTAAAGTTTACCCCACCCCCTTTTTTTATAACGGATTTATCAATTTTATATAAATATTTACCTCTTCAAAAGTCCTGTTTGAGATTATTTAAATTAATACAAGTTAAAGAGCCTTAAAATAAGTTAGTCAGCACACAATACGAGCAATATATATATCTCACTTTCGGAATTGATAAGTAAGGATACTACCTTCAGGAACTATACGAACTCTCTCAAGAGAATGTTACTCATAAAAGACTTAATCCATCAAAAAAATCAGCTCAAATTTATGCAGCAACATTAATATTTGTAAGAGAATAAATTAATATTTTTAGACTCATATATTATCCAACTATGTTTACTCTTTTTAATTGTCATGTCTGGATTATAATAAAATAGATAATTAAGTTAAAATAAAAATAGCTTATTCTTATAACACTGTACTTAATGTCGTGAAACATAATAGGAAGCAGAAAATTCTTCGTCATTTTTTTTGCTTGTTTTTTTTATCTACATAAAAATTTTATACATTTTCGTAATATATTTTATCAATATTTTGTGAGTTAATAGATTGTTATAAAGATATCTTTCCAAGCATTTTTGTTAACATTGTTTTCACATGAATTATTAATTTAAACATGGATTATTTTTTATTTATTTTCAGTTATTTGAAAAAAATAATTCCAATAGTAATCAAAAAATGTTTTAATCAATCACTGTTTTATAATAAATACTAAGCCGATAAAAATTAACGATGATGATTATATTTACAGAAGCACAAATGTGTATTAAATATTATTTCTCATTATGTAATTAAAATGAATGTGTGTGTGTGTGCGTTATGCCTTCCTAAACCATTTATCCGATTGCTATGAATCTTTGGGGAATGGTTGGACGCATGCCAGCGAAGGTTTCTGGGTTAGTAAAACTGACCCCTAAAGGGCGTTGCAGGAGCTCAAGGGGCGTTAGAGATATATATTCCGTTTATGAACTATTAGACCTACAAACTTGAAATTTGGTGAGCATGTTCCTTTCGAGAATTACATGTCCGCTGCAAACTTGAAATTTGGTACGCCTGTTCCGTTTATAAAGTTGAGATTCGCTACATAAGGGGTCTTACAAAAATTGAAACTCAAGGGGAGTCAAAAGGGCTTAAGGGGCGTTATATATAAATATCCCCGCTTTTGAACTATTAGACCTACATACTAGAAATTTGGTACACTCGTTGTTTTTAAGGAGTAGAGATCCGCTACAAAAAAAAAAATACTTTGAAAATCGACTTAAGGTATACGAATACGTTGAAATGGTCCATTTTCGCCAAAAATCACATTTTGAGTTTTTGATTTTATAGAATAAAGCAACTATTTAGCTCTATAAAACTGTCCTTACTTTCTTTCTAGGTCACTTAGAAGCCAAGATATTGAATAATTAGTAAAGTGTAAAAAACCGGAAGTGGGCATTTAAATAACCGGAAGTCAGCATTTAAATGCCCTTTAACTTGTCAAACAGAATTTAAATACAATACTTTTCTTAAAATATAATTTTAAAAAACTTTTGATTTAATATTAAAAATAATTACTAATTTTGAAAGTATTTAACAAAGTAAATCTGGCAATATTAGTTTGTTTACGTTGAGCTTTGTTTGGTAAAAATTCTGCTTGTGTTGAATTTCAAAACAAAAGTTATCAAGTATTATTTGATAGAATACCAGTGAATTATTTGCTCACAATATTATTTATAATTATGGGAAATAACAAAAATAAAAGTTATTCCCGTAAACGTCAGTTTAAAGGAAATAAGTATTGCAAAAGTGTTTCAGTTTTCGACAGTGAAAAGATTAGTACCGATTCAAGCATTCCAACTGCGAGTGAATCAAAACTAATGAATTCTTTAAAACCTACAGATGGTCTAGAAGAAAATGAAAAAAATGTTATTTTTAACTTAGGAATTTTGTGTAATATAATTTCATTATTATGCTGTCCTGTGTGTTTTGAAAGAAAAGTTAGTGTTGTGCAAGACTCTGTGTTTGGATTAGCTATGAATATGACTATAAAATGTGAAAACTGTAACTATTCCTACTCATTCTGCACTTCCGAGAAAGTAAACAAATTGCATAGTATCAATCTTGCATTTGTTTTTGGTATGAGAATCATTGGTAAAGGACATTCTGCGGCTAAAAAACTTTGTTCTGCTATCAATCTAGATGTGCTATCTAAGAAAGCATTTGGTCTCCTGGAAAAAAAGCTTGAATTTGCTGCTAGCAATGTAGCATGCAACACAATGAAGGAAGCTGCATTGGAAATTAGAAGTAACCAAAATGATGCTGAATTTTCTCAGTGTAGTGTGTCGGTGGATGGCACATGGCAACGAAGAGGATATTCCTCGTTGAATGGATGTGTGTCTGTTATTTCAGTAGATACTGGGAAGGTTTTAGACGTTGAATTCATGTCAAAAGTGTGTAGACTTTGCGATTCAAAAAACAAAAAATTAAATACCACTCATAATTGTGCAAAACATATAGGGTCGTCTGGGGCTATGGAACCCCTGGGTGTTTATCGTGTTTTCGAACGATCTGTCGAAATGAGACAATTACAGTATGTTAATTTTTTTGGTGATGGAGATTCTAAGGGGTATGCCGCTGTAAAAGATATTTATGGTGAGAATACCGTAACAAAATATGAGTGTATTGGACATATACAAAAGCGTGTGGGAACAAGACGAGGAAACTGAAATCTAAACGAAAAGGCCTGGGAGGTCGAGGAAAACTGACAGATGCCTTTATAGACAAGTTACAAAATTACTATGGCATTGCTATCCGTGACAATGTAAATGATTTACAAGGCATGCAACGTGCAGTTATTGCAGCATTTTTCCATTGTTGCTCTAATGCAAACAGCAAATGCATGGCCAATGCCCTGTTGGACCGGATAGTTGGTGTAAATATCAGCAAGCCGTATCAAAGGGTAAGATCTACAGAGATAAATCTAAAGGACTTCCCCAAAATCTGATCAACATTATCAAACCCATATATATGAAGTTATGTGATCAAAACTTATTAGAAAAATGTTTACCAGGAAAAACACAAAATTCAAATGAATGTTTCAATGGAATCCTTTGGAAATTTATTCCAAAAGATGTTTTTGTTTCATTATCAACATTACGATTAGGAGGATACATGGCAGTAATTCAGTTCAATAAGGGATTTCAGGGATTGATAGATATCTTGAAACATTTCGGTATGACTGTTGGTGTAATAACATTGAAAGGTTTTTCAGAACTTGATGAAATCCGAATAACGGAGTCTAAAAGACATTCTCTGACTGTGGCAAAAGTTGCCAGGAAAAAAAATAGATTAGCTAAAAAGAAAAAAATGATTAAAAATGAGCTGATAGAAGGTGTAAGCTATAAAACTGGTGAATTTTAAGTAAGTACTTGTGTAAATAAAAAAAATATGATAAATTGTACTAAAAATGCATTTTTCTCAAAATCACTTTTTTCGTATATTTTGAAAATTTCAAAAAAGATAACTCAAAATATTATCATTAATTTTCTTTGAAATTTGGTACCATTTTTTCTCATAATGTTTTCTAGGGCGTGAAGTAAAATAATGATCATAATAAGAATAATTTTTAAATTATGGCCTGGTATTTGTGTAACGGTATTGTAAAACATGGCAAATTTCTTGTATTGGCTCTTCGAATAGCTCTGGAATTTTTATTTCTTTATATAACCAAAAGATTTTACTCCACGCCCTAGATATGTGCATAATGTTTGTTTTGATACTAAATTTACACAAATTGAGTCAATGGATTTTCATGTAGAATTTTTTGAATGTCTTTAAAATTTTCTTAAAATTTCCTGCAAATTTACCAATTTTCTGAAACTTAAATGATATATTGCAAATTTTTGACAAGCATAGTTTATTTGCATGTAAACTAAAGTTAAAAAGGGTATAAACTTTTTTCTAAATGGTGTTTTTCAAAAAAAGTGCTTCGAACGTATTCGTATACCTTAATGTTTCGAGGCTTCGTGTGGCAACAAGTTGCTTCCTTTTGTCAATCATCGCAACGGGGGACATTATTGGTGTTTACAAAAATAGAAAAAAGTCGCGACGGTATTAGGTTAACGAATGAAGGTCACGTTGGAAGAGGGAATCAAGCGATAATGGTTTTTAAATTACCATCATTGCTTTTGCAGCCATCCCTTTTTACGGAATTTATGAGGAAATGAAGATATTGCGTATAATAAGCCCCATCCGTTTTGAAAAATATGTCCTGCGAAGATGCTTTCGAATTGATGAGGTGCATGTTTAAAAATGAGGGTTCAAAATGATGATAGCCAATCATTCACAACTCACGGATCAATCATTTAAAACTCAACAGACTACAATCCCTGCTGGAGTCTATAGATTTTCTAGATTCGAAAATCGTAGGCCCACGTCATATAATTATGTGGCATACCTTGAGTATCTATTTGGCCCCAGTACTCTCAACAACATTAAATCACTGCAATATTTAACCTACGACACCTTGAATTGAATAAATTCAACCGCCCAAATTTGGTAGCAAGAGCCGCTACTAGATGGTGCCACCACTGAAATGACTCTCACATTTGCGAACTTGCTCAGTCTGCAAAGGCTTAGTTGCCAATATGCAAAAAGGGAGGGAAAAGATGCAAACGATAGAAACTTAAGTAAAAAGAACCTAATTACGTAAAAAGCAGTGGCGTAATGTACACCTTCGCAACCCCTACATTGCGAGGGGCCAGTGGCGTAACATACACCCCCGCTAC
Organism: Trichonephila clavata; assembly: GCA_019973975.1. Lineage (NCBI taxonomy): Eukaryota > Metazoa > Arthropoda > Arachnida > Araneae > Nephilidae > Trichonephila > Trichonephila clavata. The sequence goes on from BMAO01014969.1 coordinate 97,051, forward strand.
CCCCACACCGCGGGGGGCAGGGTTCTAGGGGGCCCAAAGTCTGACTGACACCAAGTACATATGGTTTTGCAATCCTTTTTACGATCCGGCTTGTGGGCCAAAACCTGACTTTGCAGGGCGGTCCTAATGTTCGTTACGCCACTGCAAGGGGCCCAAGGTTCTAGGACACCCCAAAGCCCAAGTACCTACCCTTTGTAAACTCCAACTTGGGGACTTTGCAGGGGGTGGGGCCAAATGTTCTCCAATACGCCACTGGTAAAAAGACTATATTTCATAAGGAATATATTTTTCACACTATAACGGGAGACACCATGTCTAATATCAGTTGCACCCACAAGGGAATGGCAGGGTCCAGCCCCCCCCCCCATTCCCCTTAATTTTTTTCGATTGTTTATAATACGTAAAATTTAATTCTATATTTGTTATTAACAATTTATTTTATTAATTAATGCTAATTATTTATTCAATTATTTATTTTTTACTGTTTTTTGTTCTTGAGAATCGACAAAATCAAAATGTGTTTGGAGGCGTACTTGAAGTATGATACGAGAATGGTGGACTTTGACCCTCGATCTCACCCCTTCAAAAATTCCTGTGTGTGTGCGAGCCACTGCTCATATAACTAAAACTAGCGTTTTCGCTTTGATCAGCTGTTTAAAAAATATTAACCTCGCACTTAGCAGCACCACCAGGCCTATTGGCGAAAGATCTTGTCATTTCGAACAACAATCGAGTGACGAAGACAACACCCAAGCTGATACAAAACTCTCCAAACTTCAACTTCACACTAGCGTGAGGACTTTGAGCCTCAAAAGATTTAACATGCATCAGCTCCTTTACACAACGGGTCTCAGTAGCACTGACTGAAACAACACCCATTACGAGTCCATGACCTTGACTGCTAAATATACCGCCGCCACATAACAAAAAAGTCATGTCCTATTCTACTTTAACTCTTTCATGTTTGGTGGTACATAGGTTGTACCACCAATTCTTATTCGTTCATAGTGTGGTGGTAGATAAAACGTACCACTTGTTTGAATGCCTCAGAAATTGATGCTAGATGGTACATTCTCTGAACGACCCCAGAGGTCAACTCCTGGAAGTTCCAACAGATGTCAGAAGCTAATTGTGTGCAATGGGTTGATTCAGTATTCATTCTTTGATCAGCTGTGAGTTTGTTGAGTGGTATTTTTTAGAAGTGACTGTTGTGAATTTTTAAATGTAAATGATGGTGGTTCTTGTGATATTAATACAAATCAGGTAAGTACATATATTATGTAACTAAATAAGTCAATATACAATAATTTGTACCTCACATGTGCATTGCTAGTGTGAAAATATGAGAGTCCGAAACATGTACCGCCACGCTTATTGAGGACCCTCTTCTTTACAAATACAAAATGCATTCCGCTTATTTTTTCGAAATAATGGACATGTTTATTGTGCCCGATAGATTTGTTGTAAGTTACTTTTTTTTTCAAAAATAATAATATTTATTAAATAATAGTACACATAAAATTACACAAATGAGCTATAGCTCGTGTTCAAGAAAAAATGAATACAACTAATGCACTTATAATATATGTTGACTAAATAAAGACTCGGTAAAATAAAATAATGTATAGAATAGAATATTTAAAATTAAAACTAACAATAGGCAAATTAGGACTAAACTAAAATTAAGCTTACAACATTTGATTAGGAAAAACTGAAAATGTTTTAATATATATAGTATCAAAAATAGTATAAGATGAAGTAGTGTATTTATTTTCCAACTATAAAATAACTCGCTCAAAATATTATTGTACCTAAGGAGGAAAAAATCATTTTTCTAGAACTATCATGCAGCTTGAAGCGTGGTGGTACAAAATATGCAGCCCCTATTTTTTAAAACTATGGACACCCTTTACTTGAAAAAGTGTTTGATATTATTAATATGTATCAGCTTTGTTCAATAATTACAGTTTTGTGAGTCTATCTAAAATATTGTAATTATTCCCTTCTAGTGCAATATTTTTGTCAAAAAATCAGCGCGTGCAAGAGTTTTAAAGTAGGACAAATATGTGCTCGCAATCAAAACGTTTTATAAATTAATGACTCCATTAGATATTTGTCAGAAATGCATTTATTTTTTGTATAACGATACACGAAAACTGGCTTTTCTTTTCGGTTTGTAGGGCATGAAGAGCCAACTCTCAAATTTTGAAAGAAAAGTTCCAAATAACGTCGCTATTCTGATCATAAATCCATTATTTTTTTACCATCTAAATGTCATTGTTGCGCTTCTACTAAAAGAAGAGGTTTTATCACTTAGTGGTCAAAACAATAGAAAACGAAAACTTTTTAGAGAAAGATTTTACTGCGCGCATCATTGGATAGATAAGTCATTTCTCATAAAAATTCCTCTGTTTCCCACAGATTAATTTCCACTTTGAAAAAGAATGAAAGAGTATATTCTCGGCGTATTTTATCGTCTTTTCAAGACACAATAGTTATTAAAATAGAATCAATAAATCGGCGAAACAAACTGCAAAGATCAAGTAAGCATAGCGTTTTAAAGATCTGAGATGCGTCCACACTACTTACTAAAGAAGAAAAAAATATTCAGTTTGATTTAAAATATATGACGCACATCAACTAGATATTTGGAATTTAACATATGTCATTACTACACTTCAACTTTGTGACGGATTTATACGCGGTTCTACTAATTTCTTCATATTTCTTAAGGAAAATATTTATTTCAACCAACTTTCATCGAGTAAGGAAACGTGATTATGTAAATGAGGTATATTATATAAATTCTGTTTTTTCGCGAGTTCGTGGGGACACGTTGATGTTGGCAAGTAGGAGTTAACGTAAAGTCTGCGAATTAGTTGTTAGTTAAAGATTACAGAGCGTGGAGCCAACGACATTGATCAAGTAGAAGAGAGCACCTGCTAGTTTTCCAGTGTAGAATGTGATGCATAAAAAGTTCAGGTACTGTGAGTTTGATTAAGTAGAAGCTAGTTTATTAGTGTGCGACGTAGTTATATTGAGCGTATTTAAGCTGTCTTAGATTCAGTTGAGGGTCTGTAGTAGTATCCCCTTGTTATAGAATCTCACCTCCGCGCTCTACTATATTTCATCTACCTTAATTAGAATTATATTGTGTCTGATTGATAATTAGAATTAATAAATTGATTAGATTGAAAACATGTTTGTGGATTATTCTGTTTCTACCACACATCTAGCTGGGATTACAGGCAGACAAGAGGGTTCGGATGTAAGCAGGAACCAACCGCTATCACAACTTTAATCCAAATTTTATTGCTATTATCAACCAAAGAGAAACGATCAGCTAAACAAAGACAGCAGTAAAGTAACATATTAACCCCAAATTGTTGATTCATACATTTTCTTTTTGCATGTTTGATATTCTGTACTATCTATGAACTTTTTTCCTACCTTTTACTTAAAATGGTTATACTATTCCTTTACCTATCCCCAGTCCATTTCAATAAAAGAAATTCCAAAAGTCATTCAAAACTTTTACAGCACTCTGAGTAACGTGATTAATAAAAAGAGAACTAAAAAAAAGTACAACTAAAATTTAAATAAATGCACAAAAATGGCATAAACTAGTGACATTATGCAGGGACATTTCTTTTGTTGAGTAGAAATCCGCTGAGAACAGTTTACGGAAGTGACCCCTGAGGGGGTTGGTGAGGTGTTACAGACAAAAAGTGCCGTTTTTTAAATATTAAACCTACAGACTCCAAACTTGACAGGCATGTTTCTTTTGTTGAGTAGATTTGCTAAGAACAGGTTTTTCAGAAACGACTCTCAAGGACGAAGGAGAGTGTTAGCAGAAGGGTAATAGATAAAAAAAATATTCCCATTTTTGAACTATTAGAACTTCATGCCTGAAACTCGCAGGTATGTTTCTTTTATTGAGTAGAAATACAATAAGAATGGATTTTGCTGAAATCAACTTCTGGGAAAGGGGGTTCCGGAACGCTCCAGATAAAAGTTTGTCTGAACTATTGGCTCAACAGACTTAAAATTTGACAGGGATACTTCTTTTGTTGATTAGATATCCGCTAAAAAGAACGGGTTTTGAGGAAATACATTCCCCGGAAGGGGTCGCGAGAGCATTAAAGATAAAGAAACTTCCATACAAACAGTATTCTTTTTAAATCAAGAAGTGACGACAAATGAATGTTTTGAAATACAGTCGAAAGCGCTCAATAGGGTTTACATATCAGTACTTAATAACAATATAGTCACACATTATAAAATACCCAGCGAAGAGGGGGGGGGGGGGAGGTAATGACAAGTAGCTTAATTTATATAATAATATAGATTACCCACCTTCTCTCTCAAAACAATTTTAATCTCCAACTTCTCAATAATTAGTTTATAATATTTAATAAGTGGGTCAGTAATAATTTATCATTTTATATAAATGATTCACGAAAATATGAATAGTAACATTCCATTATTTTACTAAAATTTTAAATATAGAATCTTTTTCTTTTTTATTCTTATGATTTCTTTACCGATATTTCCAATTTCGACTAAAAATTACTACGCTAAAACAACAAAAGCGGAAGAAAAATATGCTAACTAACAAGAACAAACTTGATATCTATACATTACATTCTGTATAATACCATTAGGGGGTTGCGTGGCAGGAGCGGACACATAACATTTCGTGATCCCATCTTAGAACAGTTTCGATTACCGAATTACAAGGATAAATACATTTTTGCCAATCAAATTTAATTACTTGTATTAAACTGTTAAGATGTTATAGTGCGAATACATTTTAAACATAGCGAAATTTAATAGAAAGATGTGTGTTATTTTTCTTTTATCTACTTGTATCTTGCGTATTTTACTTCTAGTATTTATTTTTACTTCCTTTCATGAAAGTAATTAATTGTATGGCTATTGCACCTGTTCTAATATTTATCTGACTCTAAAATACAGTTTTCCACAAAATTCCTGAAATTCGTTCATACCTTTCATTCTATTGTTACTTACTATAAATTTTTAAATATTTCTCTGAAAGTTTTTATTTCTATTACATTTCGCTCTGTTTAAAATGTATTCACACTATAACATCTTAACAATTTAATACAAGTAATTAAATTTGATTGGCAAAAATGTATTTATCCTTGTAATTCGGTAATCGAATCTGTTCTAAGATGGGGGGGGGGGGATGTGTCCGCTCAAACCACGATGAGTTTCAAAGTGTCTGCTCAACCCACGAAATGTTATGTGTCCACTCCTGCCACGCCACCATAACTTAAGCCAGGGGTGGGCAGACTTTTCCAGGGTACGGGCTACTTCTAATTTTTTCAAGGCGTTGCGGTCCACCCAGTGTTAGTGGCGCACACAAGGGCGAGGGAATGGTCTACGGGTCCGGACCCTCCCCCATAGCCCTTGATTTTTTTTCCAAATCATTATAACCCCATGCATATAGTACGTAAAATAAATTAAATATTTGTTATTAGTAATTTTTTCTTTAATTAATGCTAATTATTTATTCAGTAATTTATTTTTTTGCTGTTTTTTGTTACCGACAAAAAACAACAAAAAATGTTTGGCTGCGTATTGGAGTACGATACGAGAACGGTAGACCTTGAAAAATTCTTGTGTGCGCCACTTACCCAATGTCGTAGGTGTGGTGAGGTAAGGAAAGGGTTATTATTATAACTTAATAATAAATATGGAATATGTACTTACCTACAGAAGTAAATAAAAAAACAACACTTTTAAAACCGCGTTTAAAGCAAAACGCAAGACACAAACTTAATAATAATAGCCACAAATATAATTATATCAAATGATGCATTTATTATGAAACACTTTAAAATAAATTAAAAAATAAAACATTTTCGTCTAAAGTTAGTTTGTGTTGTTATAGTCAGTAGAAGATAGTCTGCGTACTGTTAGCCAATCTTGAATTTTCCGTATATAATTACTAACTTCTAAAATCTTCAGGTGGTCACCTCAAAATGTCTTAGCGGTCCACCGGTCGATCGCGATCGATGTAATGCCCACCCCGGACTTAAGCCTACCAACAATCAACCAACCACACATTTCAAACGGCATATCCACAAACTAAAACAACTGCTCCCAGAATAAACACACACATATACACCTTACACATCCAAAGTAAACACAGCGGAACCCTCTGCTCCGCAAAATGAAAACAAGTAACAAGGAAACATAAACACAGGGTAGGCGGAAACTAATCCAGTTCCGTACCACAAGATTCAAACAGTAAGCTCACTCAGGCACCTAGGAACTTTTTTAAGTTTTCACTTTTGTAATCCACGGATGAATATGGGTCGTCAAACTCCACACAATCGAATGCGTTCTCTAATTAATCCAATTAGAAATGGAATGAAGTAAAAATAGGAAGAAGCCGCCGTTCCATCTATATTGTTTTTCCATTCTTTTAATGGTCGAATACTTTCTCATTAAATCAGCACAGAGATCTAATGATGTGTGGACCACCAATCAGCACCGTATAAATAATACAAATGCAGCATGAAAGCTACCCTTACACGCTTGGTGACTGCACTAAATGCTATAAAAAGTGTCGATGAATATTCAGAGAGGGTGAGGAGATGTCAGGGGGGAGAATAATCGCAGCTGGATTGGATTTAGTCCAGATGAGTATTATTAAAGAGAAGAAAAAGTTGGCGACAATTGACGGATACAAGGCAGACTGTCGCATGCTGCCTCGCGTCGACGCGTTTAAATTGCGTAAATTTTCAAATTGAGCAAACCATTTTGGGGTTTGCGGAAAGCATTAAGTTGATTCACGGTTTCAGCAAGTGAGTCGACTTATGATTTATTACATTTTCTTGTTTTCGAGGTGAAATTCGTCTAATTCCAGTTAAAAATAATTTCTTGATTTCGCAAAATTTTGTACCAAGTTCTTAGCATAAATGTTTGTTTTCTTGTTCATGAGATTATAAACCGAATACCCTCGTGCGCTCAATACATTTGTTTTTCCCCTCTAGAACAGTGCTCCCCTATCTTTTTATCGCCAAAGACGGATCAACGTCAGCTAATTTTACCGCGACCAGCTGAAAAGTAGGGGCATTGATTTTGATTAAATAATTTTCACTAACCTATTTATTCCTATAATATAAAATACAGTACCAAAAAAAATTAATATAAAATGATTTAACATTTTAAGAGATCTCAGGGGTGTTAACTTTTTCTGGAGGGCTGAAAATACAAACAATATTCAAATACAGATAAATCTTTGAAATTAAAATTAAATAATTCGAATCTTTTACACATTATTTATAAAGGAATGGGGCTTCAAAAAAGTGTAAAATGTTTAAAATATAATCATAATTTTAAAAATTATAAGCATATGAAAATAAGAAATATTTTTAAAAGAAATATTAATTAAGTTTTAAGGCACGTATGCTACTTTCAAAAGTATTAGCTTTAATTACTAGCAATAAGTTGATTTATAAAGTTAAATGTATCCTTAATACACCGTAGTAAATTTAAATTAATTAGAATTTTATTATGCTTTTTAAAAAAAAAAAAATTATATTTTCAAATTTTTTTAAAAAAATTTCAATATTTTTCAAATATTTTGAAACACAAAAGATATATTATTCTTAATTTACTAGGGCTTAAAGAGTATGACACATTTTATAATTCTATAAAGTTTTATACATCAAAAACTACTATTTTAGAAAATAGCGTGCGCGACGCAAAAATTACTTAATAGATATTACAAAATTATTTCTTATTTGCATATGCTTATAACTTTTAAAATTATGATTATATTTCAAACATTTTGTACATTTTTGAAACCATAATCCTTTGTAAATAACATGTAAAAGATTCGAATTATCTAATTTAAATTTAAAAGAAGTATACCTGTTTGAAAATTAACACCCCTGAGATCCCTTAAGTCACTATAACGCTGACCTAAGCACTATAACGGTTCCATCTGGGGATAATAGGAGACAAAATCGTCTCTCAGTACCTAGTTAACCCCTCTCGTCCATGGAAAGTCGCACAAACCCGAGAGAAATGTAGCACAGTAAAAAGAAATAATTTGACGTTCGTTGGGCAACTCTGTACCACTGATCAAGAGTACATACCGTCACATGCCATACCGTTTTCTCCTTCTTGAAGTATATTCAGTTTAAACGAAGTTCTTCTCAGTAGTAGTTCTTTTTTTACACCATTTTGAAAGTGGAATTTTAATTTTAATCACCCTGCATATGCTACTTTCAAATACAAAAATAGAAGCACATCTGGATTTACATACAATCAAACTAACAGTAATCAACATTAGGGCCGTGGGTAGCCTAGTGGTAAGAGCATCGGACTCCAAACAGGAAGGTCTGGGTTCGATGCCACCAAATACCCTCCCAGTACACACGGAGTGCATGCTCTTTAAATCAGTGGGTCCGAAAGTCTTGTGGGCGGTCGCAGCAGAAACCACGGGTGCAGGGAACTAGAGAATATTTCACTCCCCTCCAGTTCCATGCCTAAATCGTGGAGGTGGGAATAGGTGGTGTCTCCATCTATCGTGTATGAACCGAGCCAAATCGTACTGTCACCTGCATGGTGCTCAAAGCTAAAAGCTAACGACAGACGTACACCTAGCCCCTTGCCACGATGAATTTCGTAGGCCTCGATCAGACACATTCAGACAGGTGGCATTAGAAACAACAGCATAATCAACATTAGTAGACCTGATTCCAAAACAAACTGCAACGAAAAGCATTTACGTAATAATAATAGCACTACTAAATAGATACTTCTTGAATTTCAAAGCAAAAAAAACTATAACTGTGGTAAAGAAATACTTTCAAATAACATACCTTGAGGAAC